>OX381708.1:3869046-4113797 GCA_947462335.1 Harmothoe impar
GGGCAAAGTTTACCGATGGCGATAGTGAGACCAACAAAGTCAATGTTCCCAAATCAGGTCTGGTCTAGACTAGTCGAGGCGGGGCAAGATCAGGTTGCTAAAAGGAGGTCACGTACAATGACTTCATGCCTTCATTTAGTATTAAATTAAATACTATTGAATTGATACGCTCAGACCCCAGAGGTGCCCGATTTCCTACAACTTCGAAGTACAAATTAATGTAGCCTAGGTATGCCAACGTCCGTGCTGGTGGCAGCTGCAGGTAGCGATGACAGTCCAATACACGGGTGTTGCGTATTGTATCTGCCACTATGCTAAACAGGTGTTTGTAAATTTGCCATGGAGAAGGCTCTGTATGTCAGAATGACAAATGGGTGGTATGTATTTAAAGAGGAAAGCCTGATCTCTCCTTTGGTAGGTAAAGTTTTATAGAAATAATTATCTAAAATATGTGTATAGCTCTGTTATCTTTTGAAAAAGTTGGTTTCTGCCGGGCTACCCTGCATCAATACTTGGTAAAATCAGGGTACTTATACCTGAAAACATTGAAATAAAGGGTGTTACTCTATGTTTACATATCACAGAGGGTTGTTATTGGTTCAAGGACATGGTAGGCTACAGTTTAAGACCAATTTGAGAAGAATCTGCCAACATATAAAGAAAATATAAGTACGAGAAGACTCTGAAGTTTGAGATAATTTTTTGAGAAAAGTATTAAATTTATAAGCTAACCCAAAATAGGGTTTTATTCTACAGTATTTTTGCATTCAGGAAATGTTATCATTGTATATGTAAGTAGCTGCGCTTTTCTGCGCTTTTTAAGTGAGTAAATGCACTTTTTGATTTTTTTTTTTTTTTTTTTGAAGATCTGTGTTTGACCTGTGACTTATAATACTTATAATTCTAGTTATAAAACATCCCTCATTTATGTTAATCTCCTAATTCTTAGCTTTAAGGTGGTGTAATTGGTTTGTAAATCGGCCTTTTCAATCTAAATCTATGAGCATTTATCTAGAGTGATGCCCAATGACACAGCACACAGTGCATGTTTAAGGGTCGGTGTTATCTCAACATTTTGGCAAATATGCTGGCCAGGGAATGGCAGTGTGGTGGTTCGTAATTAACTCTAGGTTAAAGAACAACGATCACGGCAGTTTCCAGGTGCGAGAATATATCTATCTTTATTCACAAGAATAATAACTCTAGTTCCTGTACTAGGGAACGATCAGTGTAGAATGAATACACACAGGTAAATCAGGTTTCTCTATAAATAGAGGAAACGGTCAGTATACAACTCTTAGCATACAACTCTGTCCGCACGGTTGGACATGTGAAGTCTCTCGTCAGTCGGGCCTGCACTGACTGCCGTTCCAGGTAAACACATGGGTCTTATATAACACCGGCTCTTAGATCACGTGGCCAGGTGGGTGGGTCGGCCGCCCACCTGAGAGCGGCACACGGTCACCCGAAGAGGACCTGCGCCCTCTCCCGGGAACTGTGTGCACTAGCTCCAGGTGGAGAAGCCGAGTAAACAGACGTTACCCGGAAATACCGTGTATGAGATTAATATGTAATATCATGCCCCTACACTACCCCCCCTAGACAAAACTAGGTGGTAAAGAATATATATACTGTTTTCCTAGTACATAGAAAACCTTTTAGAACAACGACTTTATAGTTATTGTCTATACAGTAACTAGGGGCGTAACATATTAACACGACACACTACACAAGCGAGATCATAAAACTCAATATAAATATGGCATTACACTGTAATAGCAACCATAATAGATGATTTAGGTATGTTTTATGACAAGTGAATATAATATCATACATACAATCGAACGGCTTGACACATTTCGATATGACTTCCTTATGAAGTTTCCTTACTCGGTTATAAAAAAATGCGCGTGGGGTGTGTATATATTTAAGTTGAACAGAAAAGTTATTAAAAAACCAGTCCTGATAAGGACTCACAACCACCAGCGTCTTACATTGATTTGTGATTTAATGAAAACATTCACACAATGGATAACAGTAACCACAGCCTTTGTTTTAAGCCGGGTAATCCGATTATATAACCGGAGTATTAATATCTCTCGCAACATACAACAGAGTCAACACACACGACAATACCTGGCGGTATATTTAGTATATACACATAGCCTTAACGACTTCATATAAACACTACGGGTAACCACGTTTCCTAGCTTATCAGATCATACAATCTTCATATGTAGCATATTATGAAACCTGATTCATAAGGTAAATATGAGAATACCTTATTGGAACACCTGAGGTGATATGTATCACATAATAATGATATATTTTATATATTAAAAACGTTTTAATGAGTAACCTGGCAGTGTACCCGGAAACCCTTACAATTAAATATAGCTTACTGGTGATCTAGTTGTGGTCAAGGTGCTCTCCGCTTCTAATAGACGAATGAGTGAGGTGCTCTCCTCTTCTTAATACTGTTTCTTGGATAAATATCACCCGAAGGTAAGTTCATATGTATACAGCTCGATAAGTATCCCGTCCTCGCTCCAGTAAAGTTCATGACATATATAACTATAATCCGGCTGGAAACCACGAGTACTGTCCGTTTAACGCGTAATCCTAGCTCCAGGAATGTTCATGAAATATATAAGTAGAACTGGAACCACGAGCATTGTCTGTTTGACACGTAATCCTTTGGACGGGAACAGTTTATAACTCAGCATAATAGTATCAGGAACACATCATGGTAACGTATCCCAGAAGTTATTTTCAGGGACGTTAGTTTGGTAGCTTCCCGGTGGAGTCCTGATTCCCCATCGGTAGGCTATAGTTGAGAGTTGAGTAGTTAGGTAAGTCCAGAGCTTCCACGGAAGGTTCCCCCCGCGTTGATCCATATGCATCTAAAAAGATGCCCCTCCCCTCAAAAAGGGAAACCCCGTCATAAACAATTTATGACGTCAGATTAAATGAAAGAACAATTAATCTATCCGGAAACTATTATAGTTCCCTCCTCTATTCCTAAAAAAAAATTAGAAATAGACTCAGAACCTTCTATTAGTCTTTTTAACCTAAAGGTTCATCTCTTGCCCTCATTAAAGCAAGCGCGTGCTCAGCTGTGCCATCCCAGGTATCGATAGTCACGCCGAACACCCCGTAAAATTTTACGTTCATGTCCTGTAACCGTTTGGTTAACTTCTCGTTCTCTTGCTGAACGAACCCTGCGGCGGCTTCAGCGGTCTTTTGGCCTGAAGCAGCTTCCCTTGACTTTTTAGCCAAGTAGTCAGCATTGCCAACAGCGACCAATGCTTTCTCCTCCCGATGGGCAATCTTTAGGCCATGCGTGAACAGGCCTAACATCTTGGTGTTATATTCCACCGCCAGCTCGCGTTGGGACTCCTGGAATTCTGATACAATCCTTTGTCCCACTTCGCAGCTCGCCTTCTCTTCCCTAGAGAAGTAGTTGACTATCGGGACGTATTTTAACTTTACGCCACCGGTAGTTTCAGTGCGGGAGGTGCCCGCGACAGGCTGGATGACAACCGGATCCTGGGTTACAGGAATCACGGGTTTAACATCCGCTTGCGGCGCTTTCGCAACCGCTGCAGCCTTTGGGACAGTTATGCCCCGAGGCGTCACCACTGAGATTAGTGATTTTGGCTCCGTTTTCACGGTCAAGCCCTGCATGTCCCGAGTTGGGGTAGTGGGCGACCGGACGTCCCTGGGGGTTAGCTTTGCAGTTGTCCCCAGATGGTACGTCAAAGGCAAGGAAGCCTTTGTTCTGGCAGCCGGTTCTTTAGGCCGGGCACCTCCACAGTCAGGTTGACTGGTGGCACTGTCTGAACTGCTCAGACGCCTGGAACGGTAATCCATGTTAGTCGCCGCCGCTTGACCACCGGAATCACGTTTCCGATCTTTCCGGTCTGTAAACAGCGGGTCTGGATACTCGCGATAATAGTCGCGACCTTCCGGGGCATGATAAATCCCATAGTAGGAATTATCGAGATCCTCCAAATTGGATCCGGCATGTCTCCGTTTTGGTCCAGGTGAGACCGCAGGAGATCGAGAGCGGTCGCGGGCGGACCGGCTCTTCCCCCGGGAACTACCCCGGGTTTCCGGCTGACGGAAACTACCGCCACCTCTGCGGGAAGTACGGGTAGTGCATAACACCGTATACTCCTCGTCATTCATGGCGAACTTATGTCGTCCGTCCACTCTGGCAATCCTGGCTTTGAACTTCCCATCTGCGACCTCGCAGTAGAAGGGAGTTGCCGGCCGGATTTTAGCCTTTTGTTCCTCCGTGAGCGACTTGTACTGATCACATACGGCGTCATGTAGCGCATTCACACGATTGCGAGCTACACTGATTCCCATGTTATGGCAATCCTTCATGTGGCGCATAAGCTCACCTCTCCGGGGTTCTAAACACCCGTTACATAGTTGGGATTCCCTACCTACTGTGATATCACAGTGGTACACCACACAGTGGTGCATGTGATTTTCACAGAGGTGACGCAGAAACCGTTGCTTTGTTACAAACACGGTTCTGTCTGTGCCAATCGTGTTTACACATGTAGCGAATGGGCACCAATTCCTTTCCCGCTGGCTGTACCAGCGGTTAACCGCAAAAAGAAGTTTTTCCTTCTGCTCCTTACTGTAGTAAGTGTCTGGCAGGATCCTGAGTTGATCTAGCCACTGCTGATAGAAAGCAGACGGAGGACGGTCCCGGGGGGTATTCCGGATCCAATCCTCATCGTCACTTTGACCTTTACAGTTGGTCGCAGGTGGACATCCGAAATTGGTGGGACCAATCGGACACTGTTCCCATGAATTGGGAATAAACACGCGGAACTTATTGTTCGCGTTCTGCCAGACTCGCCTCATCACGTCATTAGGCGGGATGGGGTCCTCTGGGGCATTTCCTGGTTCCTCAGCGTTAGCCGGAACCTCTCCCTCTTCCGGATCCGAATGAGCCGGACTACGGAGAGGGCTGAGACGTGCTGGATTAAATACCAGCGCAGCCGCCACGGCGGCCGCTGCTCCCGCGGCGGCGGTCATGTCTGCCACAAGGGCCGGGGTGGTGGTGGTGGTGTTGGAGGGTTCCGGAGTATTGGCTTCGTTTATGTCCATCGCCTCATCCGTTACCTCCTCAGCCCCGGGAATAACGGGCTGTCCTCCGGAAGGTTGTTCCGGTAATGCCTCTGCTAATACAGAGTCCGGCAAGTTAGCTAATCTTGCCTTCTCGTTCCGGCGAGCCTGACGTCCTCTCTCCTGGACAAACTCGTCCGACTGGTTGCTGTCGGCCGAGCTTGACCGGTTTGAGGCCCCCCTCTCACCTTTACTGCCGCGCCCCCTAGGTGTGGCTTTCAGCGCTTTTACTCGCGCCTTCTCCTCCGCACTGGAAGATCTGGTTCGTACTGTACGAACCGCCTCATCAACCAAACAAGATATGGCAATATCTCGTTTGACGTGGTGAGAATCCATGTAGTCTTCAATAGTGGCTACATCCAGGACATACGAAACTACCCCCTGCGTATTAGCGGCAGCAATCTCGTACTCCTTCCGGGTTTTAGGCTCTCGGAGTTTCCCGATTCGCGCCCGGTATCTGTTGACACCAGTCAACAACATCCCGGCAACTCCACAATTCGGGTCCAAAGACAGAATTGGGAGTGCGGGCATTAAGCGGTCTATGTCCGCGATATGTAAATCGAAGACAGCTCGTCGTAAGCAGTAGCATACGCGTAGTCCTTTCTGGAGTGCCTCCCAGTACACAAACCAGTCCGGGGGCATCTCCTCCTGCTCCTCCACTAACAGGAAGAGCAATATGGCCTGGCTCGTGAGTGAGTCAATCCGGCGGGGAGCTCCCTCCGCCGTGAGCCTTAGCACGTCCTCGTGCAGTTCTACTTCACGTCCGTCGTAATTGGACATGAAGCCTCCCAGGGTTGGTACGGCCGGGCGGGGTTTTTCAACGTCCGTCGGCGGTTTCCCATGGTACAATAGACCCTGATCCTGATACTCAGCTTCACCGGTATCAGCGCGACCGTCAGCAGGGCTGATGGCCTCAATGTCTAGACCTTCCAAGTAATTGGCGGCGACATTAGCAGGGCGAAGCGGTGACTGAGAGTCAGCGTCGACGTCCATTATCTCCCCTTGTTCCAGGAAATCCAGAGATTCCTGGTCCACGAGGTCAGGTTGATTAACAACCACATTTCCTCCGCTAGCGGAGTCGCCCTCTTGAAGAGGGTCCACCTGTTGGTGGTCTGTCTCGGAAGACATGTTGTTGTGTCACACTCAAGAAAAGTGTTTGTTGATGGATTTATAGGGGATCCACCTCCCCACAGCGACAGTGGTCGTATCCGAGCTCTCACGTCTGCTCTGGACCGCCTCTCAACCCCAACTGGCGATTCCCGCCGCTCCGCGGGCCTTATATAAGGCGCGCCACCGCGCATGCGCAACCCCGCGCGTCCCGTGACCCAGTTCCTTGGAACCAGGTCACCGCGCGTTTTAATTGTAAACAGGTACCCTTATTCCACGTGTTAATCCTTACGCTCTGTCAACTCGTCGAGAGTATCAATGAAATATATATGAATGGCATAATAAAGCACATTCACCGGATTATCCGTCCATCACCCATGGGATCCTTGACAGGGGGACTATCACGATCATTCCGACCGTACTTACTTCCACACATAACTGATTACAACATTTAAATATTTAACAAGATTACAGGACACCACACTCGTTGTGTACCGGCTTAGGTTATACCGTCCCTGGCTAGTAACCGGGGACTGCGTCTTATGTTTTTAGGCATAACATTAGACCTGGTTCTAGGACACGCCTTTTCCAGAGTGGATTTAGCCCTAACCACACTCTTCCGGGTCCTTTTCCCTTCAGCCAGCGAGACTTTATTAGCCGCCTTCTTCCCGGATCTTTTTGGGATGACGGGCTTCTGCACCATTAGTTTCCGGGAGACCTCCTTCCGCGGCCTTCCGCGTTTCCGGGGAGGTTCCTTCACTAATTTCCGCTGTTCACTTTCCTCTATCAAAGTATCAACTTCCAACTCATACGAGTCCAGGGACAAATCTCTCCCCTTCCACTCTCTTAGTCGAGCTACATTAGATTTATACATCTTTCCTTGTAATGAACGTATCACTACAGTACTGTCACTTACTATGCGGGTAACCACAAAGGGCCCGTCCCAATTACTAGCAAGTTTCAGAGTCGATAACGGCTCATGTAATCTTACTACCTGATCACCAACTTTGAATCGTCGCGGCTTAAGGCCTAGATCATAGCCGGTCTTCTGCCAGGTAGCATTCTTCTGCAGTTCAGTTCTCACCAATTCATAAGCATATTTGAATTGATCTCTTAATGACTCCACAAACATCACATGGCAGGGGGTTTCCGGGTTCATTCCGACCACCCCGAATACCAGATCAGCGGGCATTATCAAATCCTCCCCGAAAACTAATAGATTCGGGGAACAGGAAGTACTAGAATGGACAGTGCTATTATATGCATGGCATACATAATCACACTGCTCATCCCAGTCATCCATTCTATCATTCACCAGGGATTTCAAAACCTGAATCAATGTACGATTGAATCTCTCAACCATTCCATCACTTTGTGGTCGATAGGGATTTGTTCTCGTCTTACAAATCGCCAGTCGGTGACACATTTCCTGCCAAAGATCAGATTCAAATTCCCGACCTTGGTCACTATGCATCATTAGGGGAACCCCAAGATGCAATACCCAACCTGTAACAAAAGCTTTTGCACAGGTTGCTGCTTTGTGATCCGCTAATGGAAACACTCTCGTATACTTAGTATAATAGTCAGTGACGACCATCATACAAGTATTACCATCAGGGGTAGTTTTAAACCCACTGATAATATCTATGGCGACTCGCGCAAATCTTACACCAAACAACTCCTGGGACAAAGGCATTTTACCCATCCCAGGCCCAGGTTTGTTTTTACAACAATCCGGGCAAGTAGCAACCCATCTTAATAGATCACTACTCATCCCTGGCCAGTAATATCTCCTTTTCAGACGTTCCAGGGAACGTTTTTTTCCGAAATGCCCACTGGTCAGGTGTCCATGGCAATAATACATAACATCCCTCCTCATACCGGAAGGTATTACCACTTGCCGGATTCTCCTACCGGATGAATTAATCTTCCACCGGTAGATGATTCCGCTCTGGACCTCTAGCTCTGCCCATTGAGCTATTAGTCGTCTCATTTCCCGATTCTCCAGGGAAATCTCAGGCCGCGGGGGCCGTATCTTCCTAGGTAACAATACCAACAACCGGCTAAGGTTAGGATCCTTTTCCTGGAATTTCCGGATGGTTCCCATGGACCACTCCAGAACCCCAGTTCCCTTGATCTCAAAGGGAATCCTTGCTCCGGCTATGACAGCTTCATGCTGACCACAGTCATCACAGTTGGTGTTTTCGCACTTCCTGATAGGACGTCGGGAAAGTGCATCAGCATTTACATGCTTTACCCCAGCTCTATGCTGGATCTGACTTTGCTCCAAACCGAACTCGGAAAGGTGTGCTAGCCAACGTCCAATCATTCCTTCCGCATCTTTGAAATTCAATAGCCATCTCAAAGAGGAATGATCTGTTCTTAGCGTAAAATCGGACCCCCAAAGGAAATGTTTGAACTTTTTAGTATAAACTATCACAGCCAACAATTCCCTTTTAGTGGTACAATAATTACGCTGGGTCTTACTCATAGTATTACTAGCAAAGGCAATGGGAACCTCCACTCCGCCTTGGACTTGACTGAGGGCGGCCCCAATACTCTCATTGCTAGCATCGGTATCCAATACAAAGTGACCATCCGGGGTAGGATACTTCAACACCGGGGTCTCTACAAACAACTTTTTTATTGCTAAGAAAGCTGTGTCCTGTTCCCTCCCCCATGGGAACTCCTCCTTCCTACTTCCGGGTGTCCAGTGTGACAAACACTGGATCGGATAGGCTACCCGGGAATACCCCGGCAGGAAATCCCTATAGTATGAGCAGAATCCTAGAAAGGATCGCACATCTTTAGGACCCCTGGGGACTTCCCATTCAGTTACACTCCTGATCTTTTCCGGATCCGCCTTAACCCCCTCGGTGGAAATAATCCGCCCTAGGTAGTTAATATCCTTCTTAAACAGATTGCATTTCTTTGGTTTCAATTTGAGACCGTTAGACATGATTCGGTTTAAGACTTCCTCTAAATTACTTAAACAATCCGCAAAGGTCTTTCCAAACACAATTACGTCATCCAGGTAAACTAGACATTTCCGCCATAATAAATCACTTAACAGCGTCTCCATCATGGCTTCAAAGGTGGCCGGCGCGTTACATAACCCGAACGGCATTACCTTATATTCAAACAACCCAATATGGCTAGAAAACGCGGTTTTCTCCATATCTTCAGGCTTCATGCCTACTTGCCAATACCCGGACTGTAAATCCAGGGTACAAAACCATTCATTCCCTCCCAGGGAATCAATCGTCTCATCTATCCTAGGAAGAGGATAGGAGTTCTTCTTAGTCAACCCATTCAGTTTCCGGTAATCAATACAGAACCGTATGCTACCGTCCTTCTTGGTTACCATACATACAGGGGAGGACCAAGGGCTCATGCTGGGAACAATAACATTATCCTTCAGCATTTTCGCTATCTCTTCCTCAGCTACAATCTTCTTCTTGAGGGGTAATCTCCTATAAGGAATCTTAAAAGCGGGGTTATCCCCGGTTTTAATTTCATGCAATACCTTATTGGTTCTCCCCAGGGGTTCCCCTGGGGCGGCAAAAGCTTGCCTGCATCTCTTCAGCATAGCTTTTAGGGCTTCCTGATCATTCTCATCCGTTATGGACGATCCTGTTAACAACTTAGTTAACTCTTCATGCAATTCCTCTTCCCCTCCTTCTTCTAACCTCAGGTCTTGGTGGCTACCGGTGACTGCCTCCGCAAGTATCACTTTCCCAACTTCAGTGCCTTTCTCAAGATATACTGTGGAGTTTCCGGGGTTGGAAATGGGTGTCACTGTCCATCTGGAATTCCCTACTAGGGTATCCGCAGATTCCAATCCCTTCCGGGATAATACAGCCATATCCGGCTCGATTACTGCTAATCCTTTCTGGATTAGCCTCCCTGAACTGACTAACACGTCACAGGTCATTCCCGGGGGAATCTTCACAGTCTGTGCCACACTAGCGACACTACTTATCACTCTCAACTTACAGAGTATGGTCATATCATACGGGTATTCAATTTTCAACTTCCCACTTTTCGGATTCAAAGTCGCACCGAAAAGCGCCGCAAAATCCAAACCAAGAATACCATCATCTTCAATCTCAGCTATGGTCGGGGCCCAAACAAATTCTTTCCCGGCCACAGAGATTATCAGAAAAGTCCGTCCAAATGTCCTCATTCTGGTACCATCGGCCGTACATGCGTTTACCCTCATTGTGAGGTTCTCACACATATTCGGCAATAAGCTGATGAATCTCTTAGAGACCATGGAGTGGCTAGCTCCAGTATCCATAAGAAACTCCCCAGTCTTTCCTTGTACAGAACAGGAAACGTACCACCTCTTCCCATCAGTTACTGAGGGATTCCTAGTAAACCGGTGAAGGTCACTATCAGTGCCCAGGTCGAATCCACATCCTTTCAGGTGTTCCAGACAAGGATGGCCCGGGGGAAGCCTGGTTCCTCCAACCTTAACCAACTCTTTGGTTATTGACTCCTCTAAACTGGCACTAGGTTTCCCATACGCGCACCCCTGGGCGCCTGTTGTACCAGTCTCCCCAGCCTCATGGTTTCCGGGATGTACGGTCCCATCTCCCTTCTTGCTGGACGCATTCACTGCTAATGAATCTTCACCGCCAACGTCGGTGATAATCTGACATATTTCCTCAGGGGTTACCGTCCTGCCATCCCCGGTAACCCCCTCTAATTTCCCGAAACCTCACTTCTTAAAACAGGTTTCTCGGCTTTGCATTCAGATGCAAAGTGCCCTTTGACTTGACATCTGTAACACTGGACAGTGTTACGATCGACCCTAGGGCGGCGCCTGGTTTGATTATCAAACACCTCGTTCATGCGTTTAATCATGGACTCCATTAAGGTATTTAATGAGTTTCCTGACGCATTTGTTTTATCCGGAGTGGTCGTCTCCGGGGTCTGGGTTTTCTGACTGGGTACAGTCTGAGGCTCCCGAATGTCGGGTTTCCGGGTGGTTTCCGAATAACCTTTGTTACTAGGAAGTTTCCCGGAAGCTGGGGTTGAGTTAGATTTCTGTCGACCCTTGAATTTAAGGGCGTCTACTCTCTCCTCCCCTTCAGATTCTTCCGCAGAAGAATCGTCTCCATCTAAGGAATGTTCAATTCCAGAGACGCGCTGCCCCCTATTAGCGGGTATCATACCAGCCAACAGTATCTTCTTTTTGTCATGTTGATCAATCGCCATGAACAAATCTGCTAAGGAAGACCCAGCTTCCCAAGCTCTACCACAAACTTTAGCATGTTCAGGATCACTCAATCCACTAATAAATCTTACAAATAGGGATTCTATGTAATATTCAGCATCCCTACTCCATTCTGGCCTAGCCTGCCGCAATAATCGCTGCAATTCTAGCCCAAAAATTTTAGCAGATTCCTTTGGTTTCTGCGTTCTTCTCTGAAACAGAGTCCAGTGATCTACTGTCACCATTTTCCCAAAAGTATAACAAGCTAATACTTCCAACTGGTCGTATGTAGCTTCGGGCCCGTAAGTGTCCCTCCATTCTTCAACCACTATCTTACCCGGGCCGTCACTCAACCATATCACAAAAGCTCCCAAGGATTCCTCCTTGTTCCAGCAATTGTACTTACAATCATCTAGAAGTGATTGATATTCTTCCTTCCAGGGTCGTACACCCCTGTAAGGCTTAGTCACACGTGCAGTTCTTTTAGCGGCATAATTAGAATGCACTAATTGACCCGACATGCGTCTACTCCAAGCCAGTAGGTCTGTACCGTCTTGACCTCGGCTAGAGCAATCTAGTCCCAAATTACCTATGGCGGGGTCTCGATTATGTAATCGGTGCTCCGCCGGGGTCATTGTGACTCGCCGGTTCAAAGGAACCTTTCTCTTGGGTACATCTTCAGATGATTTATCTGATTCAGATTCTGAACCCTCATCAAAGCGTGGGCCTTGATAGCCTGACAATCCCGTAGTGTTTTTATGCACCGGGTATGACCTTCCCTTTGTTCCCGGTTGGCTCCCCTTATTCGTCCTATCCCTCGGCCTAATCTCAGGATCTTTATTGACTCCCGAGTGTGTTTCCGTGGCCGGAGGTGGGTACGAATAAGTTGCATCTGGGCAATACCTATAATTACCCTTGCTATCATAACCTCCCGGATTCCCATATAGAGCCGGGTCATCTCCCGCGAAGGGGTTCAATGAGCCATAACTATGATTCACCACTTCATCTCGAAATTTATTTTTATAATGTCGAGACACTTCCTCCTCTGGAGACATTTCCCTGTTAACCGGACCAATTCTGGCATGATTAACTGGTTCCCATCCAAGAGAGCGCCCGGTAACATTCACTCTCCTTGAATCTTTCTCTCTGTTCTTATACACAGAGTCTTCCACATTCCTCAATCCATTATCATTAATAAATGGATCGAATTTAGGTAATGCTTCCTCCTTACCAGTAGTAGGAGTACTATCCGGAACAGTTTCCGGCCTGCCAGCTGGAAGTTGTTCCTCCCCCTGCTGTTCCATTGCCTTCAACAATTCACCCCGCAGGAGAGTTTTCCTAGCTTCAAGGGAACAGACAGCTTCCACCTCAGCTTTCCGTTTCCTCTCTAACTCTTCCGTTTCTTCCAGGATTTGCATCCTGGTGGATTCGTTATCCTTGACCAACTGGTCTCTGCCCTTCTCGAGCTCTTCTGTCCCCTTTTTCAAGGCATACCATTCTCTAGAGTATTTTTTCAACTCCCTCTCATACCTCTCCTTAAGAGATTCGGAATGTTCATTCTCCTTCTGGTTCTCAGCAATCTTTGCCTGAATCTTTTGGTATTCATGCGATTCCTGAGCAACCTTCTTTTTCATATACCGGTTGTCCTCTATCAACCGTTCTCTCTCTTCTATCAGAGTTCCTTTTACCCTCTGATTCTCAGAGAGGATCTCGTCCCTTTCTTTTACCAGGGAAGTCAATTCATCAGTCAATGCAGCATACTGATCTTCCATTGACTGCTTGTCCAATCGGACATTTTCCCAGTAGAGGTCGTCCTCTTCCCGAGCCAAACGCTCGTCATATTCCCTCTGGAATCTCTCATCCCCTACATAGGGTTCTACCCAGGAAAGATCCTGCAACTTCCTCTTCTTCTGTCCTGGCTTCAAGCCCTCTCCAGGGTCCATCCCTGGCACCTCCAGGCGAGTTGATTCCAACTCCCCTTCACTCAGCTCTGGGCCAGAGCCGCCCAGGCTACCACCGGTAGCCATTGTCCGTCCACTGAAGGACTGTCTGTCCAATCAAGGACTTCCTGTTCAGTATAACCCGAACATATTCTCGAACAACTAGCTTGTTCTGCTACCTTTGCTGCTCCTGGTCACGGCACCAGTGTGGTGGTTCGTAATTAACTCTAGGTTAAAGAACAACGATCACGGCAGTTTCCAGGTGCGAGAATATATCTATCTTTATTCACAAGAATAATAACTCTAGTTCCTTTACTAGGGAACGATCAGTGTAGAATGAATACACACAGGTAAATCAGGTTTCTCTATAAATAGAGGAAACGGTCAGTATACAACTCTTAGCATACAACTCTGTCCGCACGGTTGGACATGTGAAGTCTCTCGTCAGTCGGGCCTGCACTGACTGCCGTTCCAGGTAAACACATGGGTCTTATATAACACCGGCTCTTAGATCACGTGGCCAGGTGGGTGGGTCGGCCGCCCACCTGAGAGCGGCACACGGTCACCTGAAGAGGACCTGCGCCCTCTCCCGGGAACTGTGTGCACTAGCTCCAGGTGGAGAAGCCGAGTAAACAGACGTTACCCGGAAATACTGTGTATGAGATTAATATGTAATATCATGCCCCTACACAAGTGTCACTTTCAGGCATTATCAATAATCTTTGCATCCTTCTGGTTACCACAGTTACCAGCAGCTTTACAACCCATAATGGGATTCTTTGAAGGTTCCTTAGTAGAGGACACCATTGCTTGATCTGGTTCCCGGAGAGATAAACACTGATAACAGCCAGCAGGATGGGTACCAGGTGTTATGTAAGGCAAAGCTATGCAACCGCAAAAGTCTGCTCTCATTGAAGGGAATTATCTCATTGGTCAATAATGCATCCCGCTTGGTCGGTATATTGCCCTGCTAATTTGTCAGAGACAAATTGGGTATCCCAGTGTTGCCGAAATAACGCTGGCACGCCGGCTTTTGCCGGCGTGGAATCATAATGGCCGGCGTAGGGCCTTAGGACGCAGGCCAGGATGGCCTGCCATGATCTCAGCTTTATAAGCCTGAAAGAATTTTTCAAATCGGCCAATTAGAAGTGAAGAAAGGGTAATTTTAGTGAATTTGTTTGATATTCAAATATTTTTCAAATTCTTCGCAGTTATGATGAAGTTTATATGGGCACCTTAAATATAAATATTCATATGGCCTGCGTGAGAGCGAAATGGCCTGCGTAAGATGCCATGACGCAGGCCACATTGGCCTGCGTCATTGAAACGTTTTCGGCAACACTGGTATCCAGTCCAGCTGTGAGCTCATTAAAGAACCTCTTTGACGGCCTCACCAGCAGGTCCCATATAGAGTATACTGCACCCCCCCCCCCCCCCCCCCCCCCCACCATCTTGTCACTACTGGGTGAATCCCGTCGTCATGGTAACCAATTCCCACCTCCTGTCGTGCAGAGCTAAATATAGCTGCTCCCCAGTTACCATGGTGACCTGTGTAGGCGGGCAACCTGTTGACGTGACGTGAGTGTCGTCTTCAGCATCCATAATGACGTCACATGACGCTTAGAGACACTGACGCTTAAAGAGACTGACAGCAAGGTCATGTCAGGAAGGTCACGTCATGAAGGTCATGTCAGGAAGGTCACGTCATGAAGGTCATGTCATGAAGGTTGATTGGGACATGACCTTGGACGGCACAGGCCTAAACTGAGCAGCGTTCTTATACACGGAGTATATAGCCTATATATAGCACAAGGTACAATAGAGCCATACTCCCGTCATTGTTCACCCTTCTGCCAGTGAATGCCTGTATATGGCATAAGTAATGACAGAGTTAGTCTTACAGGGATGAAAGTCTTCAACTTTTTCCCTGAAATCAAGTTTTTTATAAATCAAAAAAATATAATCAGGATTAGGATATATTTGATAATTACTCAATATAAACTCAAACAAACTTATTTTGTTTGTGTAATCCTATGAAAAGACAGCAGAATCATCGCTGGTTCATCCTCAGTGGTCCTACCCATACACAGACAGGCTACACCACACTGATCTCAGTGTCAAGTTTTTCTCAAGTTAACTTGAGAAACCTTGAAGCCCTCTCTCTCCTCTATAGTCCTATGCATTTACACTCTTCACATGAGGCTTAGCCACTGAAACTAAGGTGCTATGCATGGAGAGTGTATGGACAGATTTCTCATTCTCCTCAGCAGGAGATAACGTCCATGATCACATGGACATGACAAATGCTTCTCCTCAGCAGGAGATGACGTCCAGGAGAATATAGACATGACAAATCCTGCTGCACAGCACTAGATATATGTGTCTATAGATGCATAAACATTCATATGCTCTATAATGTAGTTGTGAGGTATGTTATATCTTCAAGTTTTTTTGACATAGTCGACTTTCATCCCTGGTCTTAGACGCCCATAATCTTTCAACTCTAAATGGCCTTACTATACCATGTGTTTGGCCATAGGTGGCACCAAATGAGGTTGAAAGGGAATGGTGGCCAAGGTAGTTTGTAGAGTGTACCTTAGGGGTACTACTGTCTATATAGCCTAACACATGGTATAGAATGGCCATCTAGGGTTGGGCCTGCAGATGGGTCAAAAGTGACCTGGCGACCTGGGCTGTTCTGGAGGCAACTTTCGACCTAAGGCAATGATATAAGCAACCTGGCGACTTTCGGACAAGATTGACAATAGATTCAAGGTTCCAAAAAAGCGACCTTTTGACCTGGACCCCTTAATTTCAGCTAGTTTCCGACCTCAGGTGAGGTGGTTTAGCTCTGTCCTCCCTACAGACACCTACTACCGTAAAACCTCGCGTATAAGCCTAAACTCGCGTATAAGCCGCACCCCGACTTTGGGCCGATCCTATAAGCCGCACCAGCGATCTGAATATGGTGGCTTTAGTACTGTACTACAGGAGCAAAAACTCGCGTATAAGCCGCACCTGGACTCTGTGCCGATCCTATAAGCCGCACCAGCGATCTGATTCGCGTACTAGCCGCGGCTTATACGCGAGGTTTTACGGTACAAGCCTTCTTTCTAGTGTGCTGCACAGTTCAGGCCTGTGCTTACAGGGATACCTTTACAGTATATACAGACATCTACTACCTTCTAGTGTGCTGCACAGTTTAGGCCCGTGCTTACAGGGATACCTTTACAGTATAGACAGACACATACTACAAGCCTTCTAGTGTGCTGCACAGTTTAGGCCTATGCTTACAGGGATACTTTTCCAGCATATACAGAAACCCTGCTACAAGCCTTCTAGTGTGCTGCACAGTTTAAGCCTGTGCTGGACGGCGTCTGATAGTGACTTAGACTGAGGGGGCCTGATTGGCGCTGAGGTGCGGGGGGGGGGGAGGGGGGTGGCTCTAGACCCCTACATTGGCTATGGCTATAATTTAGGGAGTTTTTGCAATGACAAACAACATGAAGAATGAAAATAACGGGACATTGTCCTTTCATCAAAATTGACAGGGCGACATGGCAATTTCATTAAATCGACATTGAAATTGCTAAAAAAGGAATAACTTCTGTTCTAATTGGAGTATTTTCAAAATTCTAAAATTAATAGATAGCTAATAGCACACAGGCTTTTGATTCTGAGGCTGTTTTATAAAGCACAAAGGTGGTCCGCCTGAATCGTGCCTCACCAAGTATAGGGGTGTAGATGGGGGGGGGGGGGGGGGCCCATGTCGCATGTTGATTTTAAGAAATGGCCATGTCGCATGTCCATGATGCTGAATAATCCCCATGTCCCATGGTGATTTTAAGAATTGCTCATGTCCCCTGTCCCTTTCATTTCATGTCGCATGTCACTAGGCTTCATGTCACATGTCGATTTTAAGAAATGGCCATGTCGCCGTGTCGAATTTAGGGGGGTCAACCCCCATAGTTATTTGTTCAGAGATGCAACTCACATGCCCCCCATGTCGCATGTCGATTTTAAGAATTGGCCATGGTGCATGTCGATGTCGCTTTAAGAATCCCCATGTCCCATGTCGATTTTAAGAATTGCTCATGTCCCCTGTCCCTATCATTTCATGTCACATGTCACTAGGCCTCATGTCACATGTCGATTTTTAAGAAATAGCCATGTCGCCGTGTCGAATTTGGCCACCCACCCCCATAAGTACCGGCCATGTAGTGTTAGACTCACGTGGGACGCCAAGGGTCAATAGTCATTTCCTTTTTACAGCCGTCTTCCCGGACGGGCCCCGCGGGCTTTCTTACCGACCCTTGCTGCATGATTTCCTGTAGTGGCAGTACACGGACTCAGATTGGGGGATGAATACCATTGTGCCAAGGTTGCATCAAAAAAAAAGGGGGTTCTTTCAGGTCACCCGACCGACCCTATCAAAACAGGGCCGACCCTACCTTTTTTTATGCAATTTTAAAGAAATTTTTACACTTTTTTGCGGTCAATTTTATATAATTACAAAAAATTTGATTTTTTTTTACTTTCATTTTTACACCTTTTTGTAATCGAAGAGGGACTGTAAAAAAAGAAGTTAAAAAATAAAAATCTACCGACCCTAGATTTACCATACCATGTTACCTGAAATAAACCTCTTTTTTTTAAAATTTGGCCTTGTCACCAATAAGACAAATTTAAGAAATACCCATGTCGCCCTGTCGATCATGACAAATACCCTGTCGATTAGAAGAAATGCCCACGTCGATTTGAAAAAAAAAGCCCACTTGCTATCTCACATCACTTAACCAGAGGTCTTCACCCCAAGCAAAGTCATCTTTTTCAATTCAAATCCACCAAATTATTTAAATCTCCATCACTAGGTCTCTATTGTCTATAAAGACGTTCCCAGTCAGTGAGTGCGTTGATTCTCCCATTAGGGAGTGTTCATTTATTAGGGGGGGGGGGGGGGTTGGGAGGGGGGCATAAATATTTCCGACCCCTCCTGAGGGGGGGGCATAAAAAATTCTGACCCCTCTTGAGGGGGGGCTTTTGTAAGCACCGAAAAAACGCGCGGTACTCTAGTTCGGAGGGGGGGTCGAAAAATGTTCAGCGAGGGGGAGGACGAAACGTTCCACTCGCTCTCGAGGGGAGGGGGCGTAAAAAAAATCCCCCCCCCCCCCCCGAAATTACTAAATGAACACTCCCATTAAGTATGCATCACATGTAGGTGCTGTATTGCTGGGAGTGGGATATGAAGAGGGAGGGTCGTGTGCTGTATCAGCCGCCCCCACACTCCACTTGGAGATTATTGTAAAACCCCGCCTTTAAGACAGATCTATTTTGGTATTTATTTTTGACTCAGGGTCCTCCCTGAGTCAAGTGTGACGATTCTGGACACCTCTTTTCCTTGAAAAAATGAAATTGCTCCCATTTGGTCAATATTTCACTCTTTGCATCTTGCATGGTGTCATTAGATCACTTTCCACAATATCTATCTAATGGTGTATTTGTTTTTTTACAAATTCCTACTGTAACCCCCTAAAAAACGAAAAATAATATTAGGCAGTAATTGCTGGTAATTTGCTTCAGCATAGAGCTCTATGGGAGCGTGTAGATAACCGACAACCCCAAATTTGGATATGAAGTGATAACCAATGCTATCTCTATGGGAGGGGTAGGTGAGACGCTTTTTTTCAGACATCTATCAAACACTTAAGTACTAGAGGTAATTTACAGGGGAGGTTACTTGCTTTTATTTGTGTAACAGATCAGTGTTGTGATAACCCCGATTCACTTTGCACTGACAATGCACGTATCGCAACAAAGACTATATGGAAATGTGAGTACCCCCCTCCCCCTCTCTCTACCGGGGTAATTGTTTACAATATGGACATGGGAGCTCTTTATTCAGTGTGTGTCGGACATAGACATGAGAGGACAAAAGACATAGATAGCCAAGATCGGGGGACTTGAAAATTTGAATTTGGGCTCAAGTACCCCCCCAAAAAAAAGTCAATGTACACATTTTTTCCGAGTATACCCTTTTTTTGCGCGGCTTGCCTCACTCGGTGTGACTTTCTTAGGGCACCTGCGTCATGCGACCTATAGGTTGTGTGGTGCAGGCCTATAGGTAGTTCAGTTCCTGACTTGTGACGCACAATTTGGGTATGCTATCCGAAACGGTCCAGCCAGGATATAATAGGGGGAGCAATGGATGGATATGGATAGTGGACTAGGGTAAACCAAAGGTGCTGAATCCATTTCTGTTATGTGTAGGATGATATCTAGGTCGGAAAAAGGTCAAAATCAAGGTCAAAGGTCACATCTTTAAGAATCCCATTAATACAAGAGTGCACCCTTTCTCTTTCTTACTATGATAAATGATACATTTCCCTTCACACCTCTACCTGACCCTGAGTCTAGTGTGATCTCAATCACACGTTCAATCTTTCCTACAAGGCGCAGGGTTCCCAAGTGTTATGGAAAGTCATAGAATGGCATGGAATTTGAAAGCTGTCTGGAATGTCATCGAATTTTTTTTTTTATTTGCCATGTGTCATGAAATGTCGTGGAGTTTGAAAATAATAGAAAAAATATTACAAAATCTCCGAGAATGTACAATATGCTTTCACCACCTACCACCCCACCCCTGCGTCCCCATTCTTGTAAAAAAAATGAGCACTCCTTAGAAGAGATGTCTATATAGACATTCCTATTGTATCAGATATCGCCTACTGACCACAGTAAGGGGTGAGAGGTAGATAAAGACGGCATGTGTATTGACGCGTCTTAACGCTACCTCAGCCACCCCCACATACTGGACACTGTAACTTTTACATCAATACATGATAACTTGTCCCCCCCCCCCCTCCCCTCGTCTGCCGCTCACCCACCATGACTGCCAATCTATCGCGAGATATTGACGCTAGATGTCTCCACCCGTGGGACTGAATTATATCTCTGTAAGGCTCAGCTCTCCATCACTCTCCAATATCCACCGGTGGATAATGGCCGCCACCCATAGTTAGTCATTACCAAACCTCTGCTGGAGAGTGAAGGCTACGTTGGAGACTTGAGGCGCGCAGAGACTACTCGGCCGCAGACTGCATGACTGCCTCTTGTCAGGTTCTAACACGTTAAGGGGTGCTGCCACCTGTTGGCACACATCAGATTCAGATCTTAATGATAGGACAAGATGGCACTGGGGGCTGAGACCTTTAACTTCTTATTAAAGGACGGCATGTACAGTGGCCCAGAAGGGCCAAAAAATAGAAAAGTGAAAAGTGGAAAGTGAAAATCAAAAAGTGAAAAGTGAAAATCAAAAAGTGGAAAGTGAAAATCAAAAAGTGAAAAGTGAAAATCAAAAAGTGAAAAGTGAAAATCAAAAAGTGAAAAGTGCAAACCTAAAAGTGAAAAGTGCAAACCTAAAAGTGAAAAGTGCAAACCTAAAAGTGAAAAGTGAAAATCAAAAAGTGAAAACCAAATAGTAAAAAGTGGTTTGAGGTTTGAGGTTTGAGGTTTCCACTTTCAGTGTCACGCTGTCAATCTGTCAACAGGTTGTGACAGGTATCTTTCAGTCAGAATTTCCAAAAATGTGATTTTCGGGAAATTGGCAGAAATGGCGAGAAAAAAGGTCAGAAACGAAAAAAGTCAATTTTTTCCGGGAAAATGTCCAATTGGGCGAGAAAAATGGTCAGAATTGCCAAAAATGTGTTTTTCGGGAAATTGGCAGAAATGGCGAGAAAAAAGGTCAGAAACGAAAAAAGTCAATTTTTTCCGGAAAAATGTCCAATTGGGCGAGAAAAATGGTCAGAATTGCCAAAAATGTGATCTTCGGGAAATTGGCAGAAATAGCAAGAAAGAAGGTCAGAAATGAAAAAGGTCCATTTGGGGGTCAAAAGTGCAAATTCTATTTCTGTGTCATTTTCAGACAGTCATATTTCCCTAAATAATCTTGGTTTACTTATGGTAACACATATGCCTATTGACATAGTTATATAGACACAGAAAATTAGTTATGGCCCAATTGTAATGACAAATACTGGTGGGAGAACTCTCTGAACCTGCCTTCATGCTCAAAGGGAAAGGTGTATTTCCCAAGTTTGACCACATAGCAAAATAGGAAATTCTATATTATACACTTTGATATTACATTTGCCTCATGCCAGTAACCCATAAACCCAGTTCAGCGAAGGACACATCCTCAACCCAAGCAATTTCTGAATTATAGGCCCTGGGAAATGGCCCAGAAATAAGGTTCCAAAAAAGTGTACTTGACTTTTTTACATTTCTGACCTTTTTTCTCGCCATTTCTGCCAATTTCCCGAAAATCACATTCTTGGAAATTCTGACCATTTTTCTCGCCCAATTGGACATTTTCCCGGAAAAAATGAGACTTTTTTCGTTTCTGACCTTTTTTCTTGCTATTTCTGCCAATTTCCCCAAAATCACATTTTTGGAAATTCTGACCATTTTTCACGCCCAATTGGACATTTTCCCGGAAAAAATGAACTTTTTTCGTTTCTGACCTTTTTTCTCGCCATTTCTGCCAATTTCCCGAAAATCACATTTTTGGCAATTCTGACCATTTTTCTCGCCCAATTGAACATTTTCCCGGAAAAAATTGACTTTTTCGTTTCTGACCTTTTTTCTCGCCATTTCTGCCAATTTCCCGAAAATCTCATTTTTGGAAATTCTGACCCAATGCTAAAAGATACCTGTCACAACCTGTTGACAGATTGACAGCGTGACACTGAAAGTGGAGACCTCACACCTCAAACCTCAAACCTCAAACAACTTTTTGGTTGTCACTTTTGCACTTTTCACTTTTTGATTTGCACTTTTCACTATTTCTGTATCATTTTCAGACAGTCATATTTCCCTAAATAATCTTGGTTCACTTATGGTAACACATATGCCTATTGACATAGTTATATAGACACAGAAAATTAGTTATGGCCCAATTGTAATGACAAATACTGGTGGGAGAACTCTCTGAACCTGCCTTCATGCTCAAAGGGAAAGGTGTATTTCCCAAGTTTGACCACATAGCAAAATAGGAAATTCTATATTATACACTTTGATATTACATTTGCCTCATGCCAGTAACCCATAGAACCAGTTCAGCGAAGGACACATCCTCAACCCAAGCAATTTCTGAATTATAGGCCCTGGGAAATGGCCCAGAAATAAGGTTCCAAAAAAGTGTACTTGAC
This sequence comes from Harmothoe impar, assembly GCA_947462335.1. Taxonomy (NCBI): domain Eukaryota; kingdom Metazoa; phylum Annelida; class Polychaeta; order Phyllodocida; family Polynoidae; genus Harmothoe; species Harmothoe impar. Next base: position 3,891,669 of record OX381708.1, read on the forward strand.
TTTTTTCGTTTCTGACCTTTTTTCTCGCCATTTCTGCCAATTTCCCGAAAATCACATTTTTGGCAATTCTGACCATTTTTCTCGCCCAATTGGACATTTTCCCGGAAAAAATTGACTTTTTCGTTTCTGACCTTTTTTCTCGCCATTTCTGCCAATTTCCCGAAAATCTCATTTTTGGAAATTCTGACCCAATGCTAAAAGATACCTGTCACAACCTGTTGACAGATTGACAGCGTGACACTGAAAGTGGAAACCTCAAACCTCAAACCTCAAACCACTTTTTACTATTTGGTTTTCACTTTTTGATTTTCACTTTTCACTTTTAGGTTTGCACTTTTCACTTTTAGGTTTGCACTTTTCACTTTTAGGTTTGCACTTTTCACTTTTTGATTTGCACTTTTCACTTTTTGATTTTCACTTTTCACTTTTTGATTTACACTTTTCACTTTTTGATTTTCACTTTTCACTTTTTGATTTGCACTTTGCACTTTGCACTTTTCTATTTTTTGGCCCTTCTGGGCCACTGTAGGCATGTCACTAAAAGGTGACGTGTGTTGTCATGATGCACTAATGGTGAGTAACCGGTGCTGCATTAGTGCATCATGATGACCCTGCATGAGTGTATTAACCCCATAGGGTCGGCATGATACATTCATGCATCTCTGGCGAGGATGCATGAACGCATCATGAAGATGAAGGGTATTCTGCCGTAAAGCAGTATGCCAGAGCTTTTGTATATAAATTACATCTAACATGATGCATAATGATGACCATAGCACATTGAATCACTATGTGGCTCTTTAAGGGTTGAATTTCACACATAACCAACAATTAGCCATTTGTCATAATTTAAACAAAACAGGCTGAAATAATCCGCTCAATACTAGTACCGTAAAACCTCGCGTATAAGCCACGGCTAGTACGCGAATCAGATCAGTGGTGCCGCTTCGTGTGATATGGACCAGATCCAACTCGTGGAGTATGATGTACACGTATCTAAATAAGTGGAGTTTTGCATTTATTACATGGCCCTACTGTCTTAAAATGAAGAAAATCAACTAACTTGGATGCCATGGAGTATGGCTACACCGTACTCCATGGGGGCATGGAGTACGGATGTCCCATATAGGCTTAACATGATAAGGCCATACCACCATGTAATAAAGGCGAGGTTTTACCACTTTGTACTACAAACAAATGAGTGTGTTGACACCTCATGGCCCACACACACACAGTACTCCCGGACCAGGCCCCACTCTGCCTGTACTACTCACGTACTCCCCGCGACTCGTACAGCTAGTAACTACTCACAGCTCATGCCAAGGGAAACGTGTATGGCTGTGGTCACGAACTTTTTGTATCATCGATTGCACCCGGTCATAGATTGCACCCGGTTAGAGATTGCACCCGGTCATAGATTGCAGCCAGTCATAGATTGCACTCGGTTAGAGATTGCACCCGGTCATAGACAAAAACATTGGCCCAAGTTCGTGAGACACAGCCGTATGCCCTTTTATCGCCCTGATGTGAGTGTCACACAAAGTCAGGAAATGTCATGGAATAAACAGCTGATACAAGTTTGTTGTTGCACCGCGGGGTAGTTACTCATTGATTGAATTATTCATATAAACCTGTCTATAATATTGTATTATTCAGGGTAGTTCTTTAATCCTAGTGCTTTCTTCTTTTCCAGGTCTTCCTTGTCCGCAAAATCACAAGTACGGACTCCGGGACGTTATATGCAATGAAAGTTCTAAAGAAGGCCACACTCAAAGGTGGGTAGGGACGGTGTACGCCGCACATAGGGGTAACACTGCAGGGGCTGCTTGGCGCTTTAGTCAGGAATGCCAAGTGTTACGATTTTTCCGTAATTTTACGATTTTTGACCCCAATTACGACCATTACGATTTTTACTGTCAAATTACGATTTTTAGGAATTTTTGAAGAGTAAACAAAAGAGCCCTAGGGCCTACCGTAAAACAGTGTATATCTAAACTGCGACCCCCTCTAACTTCAAAAGAGAAACTGCACACAAGTCGAATCGGTCCCCTAAATATTTCAACTTTTTTTTCAAACTTCACTTACAAGTCAAATGGGACTTTTAGGTGAAAAGATTAACTAGAATCAATCATTCTAAAAGGCATGTTAATGTTACCATTTTTGCTACGATTTCAAGCAAGAATTGTTACGATTTTGAGGTGAAAAAATCGTAGCAAATACGATTTTGAAGTGGGGTAACTTGGCATCCCTGTTTAGGTAGTAGATATGGTGCAAGTGAGTCGCTGTATCAGTGTTATAAGCCAAGGACATGGTAATTATCCAAGGCATAATTCCCTTTGTCCATGGCTTATAACACTTATGCAGCTACTCATGCATATCATATCTGACTTATGTGATTGGTTTGTTATACAGACTGGCATTTTCTTTTGTTCTCCCATTAACTGGGGTATAAAGTGCTATGCACTTTGTCGTCATGATGCAGCCATGCAGCCCTGGCGGATAACTCGCCAGGGCTGCATTCATGCATCATGCCGACCCAATGTGATTGGTACACTCCCGAAGTGTTGGCATGATGCATTAAAGAACTATGCGTCTCCTATTTAAGATGTTAAATTCTTGCACATGCACAATCATTTTATGAATCATTTTAGCTCAGCAAAATTATGAACAAATTTTGCCTTGGTATTTAAACTCTCATTCAATTTCACAATTGATGCTATATTATAGTAATCCAAACACCATTACAAAAGTAGAAATTAAACAATAATTGGAATTTCATGTTTATGTTTTTAACTTTTAAACAGAACTTGAATCCTTTTGTCCTAGACTCATGAAACCCCAAATTCACCACATTAAATATCAAAGGTCTGTTGTTATGGTTTTGGATTTTGACATAAGATATTGCCGGTTTCAGTTCGGGATCGGGTCCGGACGAAAATGGAGCGAGACATATTGGCGGACGTAGATCACCCGTTCATCGTCAAACTACACTACGGTAAGTTAGCTGTACAACTTTAATTGCTTCGAGATTTCTTGAATGATAATCTTTAAAATGGTGTCATGATGCATGAATGCAGCACTGGCGAGTTGCTAGCCAAGGCTGCATTGATGCATCATAATAATGCACTGATGTTACCTTGGCCGGTTCCTGATGGTATCGTCATGTGATGCCACCTACAACATTTAAGTGACATATTGTGACATCATATGACATTATATGACAGTTATGTCACAATATGTGACATATTGTGTGTTATTGGCTTTGGGACCTTGTCCCCAAAGCCATTTGCACCACAGACCAGAGTGTCGCCTTTTCGGCAAGAAATGACTAGCACAGGACCCCTTGGTCATTGTTAGAGATAGCCCTAGCTGGCCCTTAAACCTTGCCTAGGACTGGCATCCCCATGTTTCCTTGTAGGTGTGTGCAAGACTAATTTATCCTAGATCTTGTTTTCAGTTACTGCATGTAGAACCAATATACCTTGTGGTAAGGCCTAGACATCTTGTGAACAGCCATATTTTGAGTTCTCTAATGTGGCTGTCAATGGCAAGGATAGGTACCAGCCTAATAACTATTGACTCCTATGTCAAGCCAAGCTGTCAATGTCAATGCCAATTCTCATAGTATGCACATACAGGACCTATACTAGAAGTTTAGTGGGTCCAGGGTGGCTCTTGAAATCACTCAAGCCCACCCAAAGACAAACTGTGAAGTCCAACATAATTACCCTCCCCCACCCCACACACACACATGCACCAACCCTGAAATAATATTTTACAGTCTTTAAAGGAAGGCCATCACAAGTCCCCCTTGTGCCCCCCTCCTCCTCCCTGTGCCTCCCTGTGCCCTCTCCTCCTCCTCCCTCCTTTCTCTGCCCTCTCCTCCTCCCTCTGCCCTCTCCTCCTCCTGCCTCTGCCCTCTCCTCCTCCTCCCTCCTTTCTCTGCCCTCTCCTCCTCCCTCTGTCCTCTCCTCCTTCCTCTGCCCCCTCCTACTACCCCATCTACCCCTCTGCCCTCACTCTACCCCATTTTCCTGCTTCCTGTTACCTTCTCCTCCCTCTGCCCTCCCTCTGCCTTCCCTCCTTCTGCCCCCTCCTCCTCCCTCTGACTGCAAAGATGGCTGCTGAAAACTCAAGATTGTCTGATTTCCTTGTGTGATGCATTGGATAATAGGGTTTTCTGGGATGTAGAATCCATTTTCAGGCTCACAATTTCAATTCAGTAAATTTCCAAGATGGCTGCCAAGATGGCCACCAAAAACTCAAGATTGTCTGATTTCCTTGTATGGCACATGTATAATAGGGTTTTCTGGGGTGTAGAATCCATTTGTAGGCTCCGATTTTTGATCCAGGTAATTTTCAAGATTGCTGCCAAGATGGTATTTGCATAGGCATCAATGGAGTGCATCACCACCAATGGAATTGCATTGGTACCTATTTGATTCCATTGGCACATATTGGGCTCTATTGTTATACCAGCTGCAGTAAAACCAATAAAAATCAAAAAGATTCAGCTAAGCTGTCACGCCACAAAACCCCTTATTATACCTTCATCAATTGTATTACGTCATATTACGTCATAATTATGATTTATGATTATTAATATTCATATTTATTATTATTTGTAATACGCACAATACTTTATGCATATTTTCAATCCATATGTCCATCAAAACACACCTAGACGTCAGACATACCTATTACTCATTAAGCCAAGCATAACCAGCCCCCACACATAATTAATCCATAGATCACAAGCAGACCCTTATCCCATGGACAATAGGTAACTGTCAGCCCCTCCAGACGACAAGGCACTGACCGGTCACCTATACACAAACAAATGAACTATATGTTGACCCCAAGGATTAACTGTCAACACATAAAACAAAGCTATAAAGCTGGACACCCTTAATCAGTGCGGCACCGCCAGGCCACTTGAGCCGGCTGGAGGCAACCTGGAGGTAGGCGACAAAGCCCCCACGTGTGCATGCTACTTATTATGTAATCTATTACCCATAATGCACTGGACCCAGGCTCCCCACCCGCGGTCCAGCGCACACCACATGTTAAAGCCATGAATATATAATTATCCAATCAAATGTCAAATGTATATTATCCAATGAAAACCACTGTTACATCTACTTCCGGTCACATGGGCTCCTCCTCTACCTGCCGGGCATCTGTACTTAAGCCCCGGGCAGCTAGAGAGAAATCAGTAACCATCTCAGTAACCACCGACTTACCATCTACACTGAGCCCTAGTGACTGGTACTCTGATATTAATATTATCATTAATAAAAGATACCAAGTACTCAAACTGACGTCTCATCTCTCATCTTTACGCCCTCATTGATGTGGAAGGGTTTTCCCTAGCCACAAAGTGCATGTAATTAACTGACCATGCAGTGTTGCTGCAAAAACCATCAAACATGAATTGCATAAGAACCCCAGAAACACCAAAAATTATAAATCTATGCCCCCTCGTTTTCTCACCTGTAGTTCATAACAATCCTATAAAACCCAAAGCCACTACGGCTTTGCCGTAAAATCCTTGAATTTGTCCCCTTGTTTTACTATTACTTATCCCCCAGTTCCTACTACATTCATGTGACATTATGTGACATATTGTGACATATTGTGACACATATTGTGTTATTTTACAGCGTTCCAGACGGAGGGCAAACTCTACCTTATCCTATGATTATAAGGACATTATGGGGACATTTATGTTACATTATTTTGGCATTATGGCACATTATTGTGACACATATTGTGACATTATATGACATTACTGTGACATGTTGTGTTATTTTACAGCGTTCCAGACGGAGGGCAAGCTCTACCTTATCCAACAGTTCCTGCTACATTTATGTGACATTATATGACATTCACGTCAAATTACTGTGACATTATTGTGACATATTTTGTGTTATTTAACACCGTTTTCAGACAGAGGGCAAACTCTACCTTATCCGTATGGTTTTTATCCTACAGTTCCTGCCATATTTATGTGACATATTGTGACATTATTATGACATATTGTGTTATTTTACAGCGTTCCAGACGGAGGGCAAGCTCTACCTAATCCAACAGTTCCTGCCACATTAATGTGACATATTATGACATTATTGTGACATTATATGACATTAATGTGACATATTGTGTTATTTACAGCGTTCCAGACGGAGGGCAAGCTCTACCTTATCCTACAGTTCCTGCCACATTAATGTGACAAAATGTCACATTAATGTGACATACTGTGTGACATATTGGGACATTATATGACATTTATGTGACATATTGTGTTATTTTACAGCGTTCCAAAATGAGGGCAAGCTCTACCTTATCCTACAGTTCCTGCTACATTTATGTGACATTTATGTGACATATTGTGACACTTATGTGACATATATCGTGTTATTTTACAGCCTTTCAGACGGAGGGCAAGCTCTACGTTATCCTACAGTTCCTGCTACATTTATGTGACATTATATAACATTTATGTGACATTACTGTGACATGTTGTGTTATTTTACAGCGTTCCAGACGGAGGGCAAGCTCTACCTTATCCTACAGTTCCTGCGGGGCGGTGACCTGTTCACGCGGCTCTCTAAGGAGGTCATGTTTACAGAGGAGGATGTCAAGTTCTACCTGGCCGAGCTCGCCCTCGCGCTAGAACACCTCCACAAGGTCGGCATCATCTACAGAGACCTCAAACCAGAAAAGTAAGTCTCTTAAAGCTTGACAGTCATGGTTGAAGTGAGGGCAAAAGCACTTTTAGATATAGTTCAGTTTTGATTCACAAGAGGGCTCTTAAGGGCTGGGAGCTCAGCTCTTACAGGCACAACATAGGGTTAATATGTTGTAGATGGACGATGCTCATGGTCCCCTGTCCAAACACTGCTGCCCTCTGGTGGAACTGTTATTTAGTCCATGTATGGGAAATGCTGAACTTATTCCCCAACGGCCCAGCTTTATTTACGGCACATAACCGACATCTTTTATGTATGCCTTTTAACTCAGCCTTCATGACGGATTTTGTAAGGACAGTAGGGTCGGCATAATACATGAATGCAGCCCTGGCGAGTTACTCGCCAGGGCAGCATTCATGCATCATGACGACCAAGGCATGATGCATTTAGGAATCATGCCGTTAGATGCGAGAGTACTCTCAGTGTGAGCGGCTCCCAGCCGCTCAGCCTGCCCGGTGCCTCCCCCTGGTGTGGTGGCGGCACACTAACCCCAGCACCCAGTGCCTCCCCCTAGTGTACAGCATCCACACTACACCTGACATACGGCTCTCACTCATCACTGGGTATGGTTAGGGAGGGAAGGGGGTGTAAAAAATATAATTCTGACCCATGTTGAGGGAGGGGTTTGATTATTTAATATGGGGGGGAGTCGATTAGTTAATTATGCTATATTTTAGCAAACAAGCCCACAGGCCCACGCATTACTTAAGTTCAAAGCCCCCCCACCCACCCCCCCTGGACTGGTGTAATATATATGTTAGCGCCTCTGCGTGAGCTTCTACCGCCCCCACCCCCCCCCCCCATCTGTAATCAATGAGTCAACACAAGGCTATTGTCATAACACCCCATCAAGAGTAAGTATATAAAATATTTGATGACACATATTATAAACCTGTACAAATCTATACCCACAGCATCCTATTGGACAAACAAAGTTTTAAATGTGTATATTTTCCGCCGGCAGCATCCTTTTGGACAAAGTTTTAAATGTGTCTAATTTCCGCCGGCAGCATCCTTTTGGACAAACAAAGTTTTAAATGTGTCTAATTCCCCCCGGCAGCATTCTATTGGACAAAGTTTTAAATGTGTCTAATTTCTGCCGGCAGCATCGTATTGGACAAACAAAGTTTTAACTGTGTCTAATTTCCCCCGGCAGCATCCTATTGGACGAACAAGGCCACGTGAAGCTGACTGACTTTGGTCTGAGTAAGGAGTCTATATTTGACGAGCGGAAGGCCTTCTCCTTCTGTGGTACTGTGGAGTACATGGCCCCCGAGGTGGTGAACCGTAAGGGGCACGGCACCGCCGCTGACTGGTGGTCCTACGGCGTGCTCATGGTGAGTTCAGTCTTTGTGAAAACTTTTTCATCCAACAGGACATTTGGTCCTGCACATTCTCAATGTTGTAGGCCCGGCTACATTTCTGAAGGGCCGGATAATGTGAAAGTACTTTATTTTGCTGGGTATAAATTTTCGCGATTTTCGCGGAAATAAAAAATCCGCAAAAGTTTTATATGCTTAAGTATGGAATAAATACTCGCGAAATTGCCAATTTTCACTCTTCCGCGAAAATTTACACCCGTGAAAATAAGTACTTTCACAGTAGCTATATATATGATGACTTATATATGTTATAAGTATAAACTGGTATCGTCCACTAAAAACACATTATATTTGTTATCTTTATTGGCCAAATCAGGATAGATACATAGTTTTACACGTTATATAGACAAACATATTTCAGCTTTAAAGACCCTACTAAATTCTTTTAGTTCAGAAAAGCCTAACATGTGACTGGACATTCGGTCCTGCTACACTTGTGAATCTGCTGGACTGGTGGCGTTTGAGGCGGACATTGCCACTGTCCTGCATGTTTTTGCAAAGACCGTGAGTTAGGCCAAAAAAGGTGTTTTTTTTCCATTTTACCACTATAAAAAGGAAAATTTGACTGAAATTTTTCATACTAATTTGTCTGGAATTTCCTATCCTATTAAATCCTCAAATATATATGGTTAAAAAAGAAAAATCAACCTACCGACTCCTATTTTTTTTTGAACGTGTAACCTGAACACAACAATTATTTTTAGGTCTTATTATCTGATTTGAAGGCATCAAAAGGTAGTAAAGCTTTTAAATCTCAATTGAAAAGAAAAAATTAACAAGATAATCCGTAGACATTTTTAGAAATTTTATTGAAGTAAAATTTGATTTCCGGAAAATAATAAAGGAGCCAAGAATCGATAGACCAACTACATGTATTTCATTTAGTCAATAGTGTAGCCTTATCAAAGATTTTAAAGAGAATTAGTCTGCAAATTAGTTTTTTTTTAAATTCTAGATTCACTATTGATAACATGTGATGCACCTGAAGCTTACTGGGTACGTATATTAAAAGACTTTGTATTTAAAGTGATTGTGGTTGACTTTTCAGTTTGAGATGTTGACAGGCGCGCTTCCATTCCAAGGAAACAACCGAAAAGAGACCATGACCATGATCCTCAAGTAAGTAAAGACGTGTTAGGGCATTTAGACATGTTAACTCATGGGCAATAGTATGGTTAATACAGGAATTAGAACTTAAATCATTGAAGTATTACCCCTTTGGAGAAGACATAGTGTTTTATTGCACTATCCCCCCAGTGTGACATCAGTGCAACATGCAGACCCCCAGGTTTGATACACCCCCAAAGGGTCAGAATGATGCATCAACTTACTCGCGGCTGCTGCTCGCAGGGCCTACCTGCTGTTTAATGAGAGTGACTGACTTATTACACATACCTAATAGTTACGTGTTGTCTGTCGCCCACACAGAGCCAAGTTGGGGATGCCTCAGTTCCTGAGTCCAGAAGCACAAAGCCTCCTCCGGGCACTCTTCAAGCGGAACCCAGCCAACCGATTAGGTAGGTAACCATGACAACCGTTTCATGTAACCATGCCAACCGATTAGGTAGGTAACCATGCAAACCGATTAGGTAGGTAACCATGCCAACTGATTAGGTAGGTAGCCATAACAACCAATCTATGTAACCATGCCAACCGATAAGGTAAGTAACCATGCCAACTGATTAGGTAGGTAACCATGTCAACTGATTAGGTAAGTATCCATGCCAACCGTTTCACGTAACCATGCCAACTGATTAGGTAGGTAACCATGCTAACCGATTAGCTAGGTAACCAGGTCAACCGTTTCATGTAACCATGCCAACCGAGTAGGTAGGTACCCATGCTAACCGATTCAAGACATAAATTCTGATTACAGTATACCCGCTCCTGTTGTCGGAGTTGTTGGTAACGGCATAGAAGACATTCAGTATACAACACGACCATGTACCACTACTGTATTACAGTATACCCTGATCTCTGTTTTCAGGAGTTGGCGGTAACGGGATAGAAGACATTAAGCGCCACCCCTTCTTCTCGACCATCCACTGGGACAAGCTGTTCCGGCGGGAGTTGAGTCCTCCCTTCAAGCCGGCCATCAGCCGGGTGGACGATGCCTTTTACTTCGACACCGAGTTCACCTCCAAAACACCACGAGGTAAGCCATGTCTCTGTTATTTTATTTTTTGGAAATACAAGATCTCCTATACTTAAGCATTGGATGGCCCTATTCAATGGAACCATTGAATACAATGTGGCTGTATTCAATGGGCTAAGAAAAAGTAGTTTTCCCTTAATAAAATGGCTTCAAATAAAAAATAAACACAAATGCCAACTACATTGATACCGCTCTGATGTATTTCACTCGTGGGGGCTGGGGCGCATCCCACTCAGCCTGCGGCTTCATGGGATACTGCCCCAGCCCCCACTCGTGAAATACAACAGCGACAGTATCAATGGGCGTTGGCATTTGTCTATGTACTTTAGTCATCAACATCATTTAGAAGATTACAATAGCATAAATCATAGCACAGGTTGCCAATGTCAGGGAAAATCTACTTTGTTCCAGGTCAGGAAAATGTCAGGAAATTTCAGATTTCTGGACAAAATGTCAGGTTAATTTAAATTTCGTCAGGAAAAATTTGTTTTAAATACCAAAAAAAACAACACTTGTTTTTCAGTGAAAAAGTAACCTGTGTTCTTATAGTTTAAGAGGAAGGGGGTTAGTTTATTCTCACACATATGAAAATACACCAAACCCCTGTTGTTAGATAAAGACCACTCGCCAAGTAGAAAATAACTTTAAAAGGATTGCATAATTCATAATTGGAGGGTATTAAATAATATTTGGTAATGTCGCTATTGTCAGGGACATTTGATATAAAATCAGGGAATTTAGAACTAGGTCGGTGACAGCCCTGTAGCATATAAAAACCGTAAACTTCTTAACTACATGGGGTTAGTTGAGAAAGTTGGCACTAGGGGGCAGGAGCAGTGTGTGGTGTCAGTTGGCCGGGTACCCACTAGGTGGCAGCAGAGAGCCGTGTTGAAGCTCACTGTGGCTGCTGCCAAGTCTCCCACACCCATCCCAACACTGGCTGCCTAGGGATGGTGGTCTGGGAACAGAGCTTATCTTCACCTGCTACACATTTGCGCCAGATGGATGGCACAAATCAGATGTGTATTGGACAAAAGCCACTACAGACAGATTCTCATCTAGATCAAAGGGCCAATGAACTTAGCTGGGGGTTACTATGTTATATAAAACACATATACTTGAGAGCTGTTTTGGGGTAGGATGACAGCCTGCTCCCAGGCTATCCAACTGGTAGGATAGAGGCTGACTGAGGCTTGGTATTGGGGTAGGATGACAGTCTGCTCCCAGGCTATCCAACTGGTAGGATAGAGGCTGACTGAGGCTGTTTAGCAGTTACCAGTGGTATTGTCCACCAGCAGTTTAGCAGTTACCAGTGGTATTGTCCACCAGCAGTTTAGCAGTTACCAGTGGTATTGTCCACCAGTAGTTTAGCAGTTACCAGTGGTATTGTCCACCAGTAGTTTAGCAGTTACCAGTGGTATTGCACACCAGTAGTTTAGCAGTTACCAGTGGTATTGCACCCCAGTAGTTTACCAGTAACCAGTGGTATTGCAGCCCAGTAGTTTAGCAGTAACCAGGGGGGATGGGACGTGGCTCAGAGGTAGAGTGTTCGTCTGGCACTCACAAGATCGTGTGTTCGAGACTCAGCAGCTGATTGAGCTGCAACCTCCTCCCTGCTGTGGTAGACATACAGCATATTAAAGGCCTGTCCATCTCACACTGTGCCTATGTAGTGTGGGATGTAAAAGAACCATTGCCTCGGTAAAAGTGTAGGAGCGTGCTTTCTACCTTCAGTCATCCATAGATTCGATCACCATCATCGCCCTTGAAATGACCTCAGCTGTTAATTAGGGCGTAACGCAACCCAACAACCAACCAACCAACCAGTTACAAATGGCACTATTGTCTCCCACTATGCACTCAAGGCAGCACCTTGACAAAAAGAATAGTGATTTTATTACTAATTTGAAGGATTGGTACTTGGCAACTCTGCTGTAGTTGCCAGTGGCTTTGTATAAATGTGACAGCCCAGTGTAGAGCGGTGTGCTGCAGGTAGGTCCTCACTACATTAGTTCAGCTGACAGCCACCGGTGGCGCCACGGGTTGATAGCGGGTCCGCTCTCTCCATGACACTCCCAGCACAGTCTTAAATAAGACTCACTCTCCCAGCACAGTCTTAAATAGGACTCTGCCAAAGGGCTTGGACTTCAGGAAATCTTTTGTGGAAGAAGGGAGGAAACAGTACTACCGGTACTTGTCTGCTCTTCTATCCCCATCACACACTGCAGTATCTCTCCACCAAAAAATAGTTCTCAGGAAGATCTCGAATTTCGATCATAAATACAGTCAAAACTTCTGTAATTTTAATATTTGCTCTTCACACATTCCTTTAAATATTTGAATTGATATTCATTTTTAAATAAATGAATATTTCAAAAGCATGGCGTAGGTAAGTTCTCAAAGTAATCTGCCGCGTTTTGTCCCAGAATGCAGTAGTACCGGTAGAAGCGGATGGTAGAATCTGCTGGGAGAGTGTGACCCTGTGTGTCGTTGCCCCGGGGGGGGGGGGGGGTATGCTCGCTGCCGGGGGCGGGGGGGTATAGAGGTGTGGGTGGAGGCCCTAGGACTACAGGTGTTGATTTCAGACAGCGCAGGGTCTCCCCCCCCCCCCCCCCAGCTCCTCCCCCGCCTGGTAGCCTTAACTACAGCTGACAGCGCAGGGACTCCACCTTCTGTGGGTATAGCGATGACTCTGGTTTCTCCGTATGGGCGGCCATGTTAGTTCTGAGCTCGCAATCTATCGTGAGACTTAGGCAGTGACCAGTCAGTCACACACCATAGCTCCCGGGGAACAGGCTACAATACGAGAGCAGAACCAAGGTCTTACGAGATTGCTGGTGGCAGTGTAAACAAAGTCGTTGCGGGAACAAGTCCGCACCAGTTAGGTCACTATAGAGGGGGGTCCCCTTGTCGCATGTCGATTTTAATAAATGGCCATGTCGCATGTCTATGTCATTTAATTATGCTCACGTCCCATGTCGATTTTTAGAATTGCTCATGTCCCATGTCACTAACTTTTCAAGCCTTCTGTCACATGTCACTAGGCCCCATGTCGCATGTCGATTTTGAAGACTATGCCATGTCACATTTAGGGGTTTCCCCCCATACTGCTGACTAAGCTGGCACCCGGGGGGGGCACTGACTCCTTGGTGGTAACCAACAGAGATGACACTTCTCCTGCCTTTCCAGGAATTACTGCTTTTTCGCTTAAATTTCCTGCATTATAAGATATTGCCGTAAAAACTCCTGAATATTTGAGGAAACACATATATATGCCTAATAGAGCTGTTTGGGATGGGTTGTACTAGTCTTAGTGGCTTTGAGGAGGGGGCGCTTTCAAGAAATAAATAATTAGGGGGGAACACTGATTTTGGGTTATTTTTCCACTTTGAGGGGCCATAACTCAATAGATGTTGGTCAAACAATTTTTTAAGTTTTCCATGAAAGCCTAGAGTGTTTCCGTATACATGATATCAGAGGAAATAGTATGGTGAAGGCAGTTCTATTTTTATGGCTGTTGAAAGGTGAAAACCCCCAAAAGACCACCAGTTGGTACGTGTACTGGGGGTCTGACTCATAAGCATAATATCCTGTCTAATATTCCAAAATGTCCTGCAATATGTCGACTAGTGAGTTGCATCTCTGAACTAATAACTATGGGGGTTGACCCCCTAAATTCGACACAGCGACATGTCCTTTTCTTAAAATCGACATGCGACATGAGGCCTAGTGACATGCGACATAAGGCTAGAAAGTTAGTGACAGGGGACATGGACATTTCTTAAAATCGACATGGGACATGAGCATTATTAAGCGACATAGACGTGCGACATAGCCATTTCTTAAGATCGACATCCGATATGGGGACCCCCCATCTATACCCCCATAACTACCCTACCACCTTCCTCATCAGTGGGTGTGAGGTGTGACAGGTCTGCTATACCTGACTAGCGGGATGCCTAATGTGGGCGGCCATTGAAGAAATCCTTTGATCCTCTTCCTATTGGTATGATTTTTATTACGATTTCAAGCAAAGGTTGTTACGATTTTGTGGTCCAGAAATCGTAAGAAATACGATTTTGGGCTGGGGTAACCTGGCATCCCTGAATGCAGGGAATAATCTAATTGTTTTTGAAGATTCTTCCGGCCACCCACCTCAAGGGGCCTAGCCGAACACATTGTAGACATGGAAAATAATCCCTGGTCTTCAACACACGGGGCCCAATACTGAGGTAACATGGCCCAAAAAAAATAGGGTAGGTAGGTCGATTTTTTTTTTTTACCAAAATTTTCTAAGGATTTTGAGACAAAATTCCTTGCATTTTCATAAAATTTTTGGGAAAAAACATTTTCAGTAAAAAAAAGTGTTTTTGGTAGAAAAAAACACAAAAATGCCTTCCAAAAAAAAAAAAATTTTAAATAAAAATTTGGGAAGGGCCAATAAATAGGGTTGCTAGGGATACCTGAACACAACTTTTTTTTTTTGGCCTGAGTGTGCTACAGCCGTCTAAGGGCGGCATACTGTGTTAATGCCTCCCACTCTTTGGCAGCGCTGGTGAGTGAGTCAAGCATCCAGCGGTGATGGAACTCCCAATAAGGTCGGCATGCGGGTGACTTACTTACTGACTGCCCCGCGCTGATTTGGTGCATGGGGACGACAAATAAGCCTGAAGCCATAAAGTAGCGTCAGGCCTTGAGCCTTAAGCCTATTGCATCTCCCGTCTCCTGACTCCTATTCTACCCCCTCCTACCCCCCCCCCCCTCCTCCTACTCCTACTCCCCCACCCACCCCTACCATTTCTACTTCTCGATTCCATCTATCTGATGTCGAAGCGTGCTCCTATTTAGCCCCATGTTAGTAGATTAGTATAATAGGCTTCATGATGATGTCAAAGTAAGAGGTATAGGTATGTCGTGTAGCTAAATATACATCTATAAGAGCGGCAGTATGTCGTGTAGCTATATATAGCTGTATAAGAGAAGCTAAAAATACCTATAAATACCCATGGTCCTATCCTCAGGGAGGACCTTATAGGAAGGGCTGTGTATTACTATACTGTAAAACATCGCGTATAAGGCCAAAAAAAAGAAGGTTTGTTTCAGGTAACATGGCAAGAAAATGTAGGGTCGGTAGGTCGGATTTTTTTTTTTTTAAACTTTTTTTTTTAAACATGAAAGTACTACCCGCTCTCTCCTAAGACCCAAAAATTGACCCAAAAAGGCTAAAAATAAAGAAATTTCTTCAAAATTGCATAAAAAAACGTAGGGCGGCCCTGTTTTGATAGGCTCGATCAGTTACCGGAAACAAACCTCTTTTTTTTTTGGCCCAAGCCTAACTAAACTCACATATATGTACCACCCCTAACTTTCAGAAACATCAGGGATGAAAGTCCCTGAATCATAAAAGTCACACAGAGGTTCTGATCAGGGACGTCGACTTTAGTACTGTAGTATGCACCTAAAAACTTGCATACCCTGATCCTATAAGCCGCACAGGCGATCTGACTTGCGCACTAGCTGCGGCTTTTATGTGAGTTTTTTTTAAACTCAAGGTCATTAAGAAGGGCAGTCTGGAGTTGAACGCACCCTCAGGTACTCCTCTTAAGGGTAATCCTACTTTAAGGAGGGTAGTGTGTTACTGGGGTTATACACACCCTCAGGTACTCCTCTTAAGGGTAATCCTACTTTAAGGAGGGCAGTGTGTTACTGGGGTTGTACACACCCTCAGGTACTCCTCTTAAGGGTAACCCTACTTTAAGGCTTTTAACTTTTAAGGACTGCACAGTGCTTTAATGCATTACACCCTTTGTCGTCATAATGCATGAATGCAGCCCTGGTGAGTAACTCACCAGGGCTGCATGAATGCATCATGCAGACCATACTGAGCTGTTACACACCATGATGCCTGAATGCAGCACTGGTAAGTTAACCACCAGGGCTGCATTCATGCGTCATTACGACAAAGGGTATAGCACATTAAAGCACTATGCCGGCTTAAAGGGACCTTAGGGTTAATAGCCCTTAAATACTATAGTAGTGATCCGTTTACCCTTAAAGATCCCGGCCCACCCACACTCAAGTCACAGTAAGAATATCCAACTCTCAAAGTGCCCTGCCCTCCCCATCTTCACATCAATCATGTCTATATTAAGCTACTATTATAAGAGATCATCCTCATGAGTTCTGGGAATAAATGTAGAAATGTATGTAATGGGTGGGTAACATCCCCCGAGGTTGGATTCTATTTGGGTACCTGGACTAGCATAAATGGATGATTGGTATCAGACGTGACCCGGTCTTTGTTTGAGCTGGTTAGGACTGAAGCGTGTCAAGGCTCATGTTTTGATGTTATTCCTGTAAGGGCCACATGGTGCTTTAATGCATCATGCCCTTTGTTGTCATAATGCATGAATGCAGCCCTAGCGAGTAACTTGCCAGTGCTGCATTCATGCATCATGCCGGCCCTACGGGGCTGAGTCACTCTCGAATGATCAGCATAATTCACCAATGCAGCTCTGGTGAGTTCCTCACAGGGGCTGCATTGGTGCTTCATGATGACAAATGTCATCTTTTAGCGACATGCCGTCCTTAAAGAGTTAAAGGGCTAAGTATCTCAAAGTGGGGGCGGAATAGTAAAACCTGTTCCCGGGGGGTCGGGAGAAGTCGTGGAGGATGTGGCGTGGGGGGAGGCGGGAGGAAATGAAGCACAGTAAAGCGGCCGTGTAAGAAAGCGCTCCCTCTGTCGGCGTCTCACGGCCGCCCGCTGCGACCACCAGTAAAGCTACCGCGCGCCTCGCCCCATACAACGTCAATATCAACATCTAACGCTAAATATAGACACACCTGATAAAGTGTCAAGAGCACTCCGGAAATTTCATCGGCAATATTTAGTTATCTTTAAACCGCCAATAGATGTGTTTACCCCAACTCCTATTTTGAGACGTTGGTATTGTCTACGTTTGTTGGATAGATTGAAAGGAGGCGGGAATATTTAGCCCTTTTACGGGCAGCATAGTGCTTTAATGCATCATGCCCCTTATCGTCATGATACATGAATGAAGCCTCCCTCAGCTGCATTGAAGCATCATGCTGACCTTTCAAGGTTTGATACACTCCCGAAAAGACGGCTCGATGCATGAATGCAGTACTAATATAGCGAGTAACTCGCCAATGCTGCATTTAAGCCGACAAAATGCAGTTTAGCATTACGTCGCGCTACCAGGGTTACCATCAGTGTTAAGGGGTCAGGGCAGCATTAGTCTGATTAGGGAATGTGTAGGGTTTAGGAAGATGCTTCAGACCCCCCCCCCCCCCCCCCCACTCTACTGCCACGGTAACCTCTAACAATGTGTAAAGCCCAACACCCCGTCCCACGCACAAGCGGATGACATGATTTGTATACGCTCCCTTAACCCTTTAAGGTCTGCATATTGCTTCTTTGCCTTTTGTTGGCATAATGCTTGAACGCAGGCCTGGTGAGCAATTCACAAGGGCTATGTTCATATATATTCATATATCATGCCGACCCTTTGGGAGTGTTATCAACCCTGTATGGTCGGCATGATACTTGAATGTAGAACAGGCGAGTTACTCACCAGGGCTGCATTCATGCATCATCATGAATGAAAAGTACTAAAGATCTATGTAGCTCTTAAAAGGTAATGGTAATTAATAGAATATTACATTGGCAATTTCTTCCACATAACGACCACAGAATCCACACGGATAAGCTGTTGGAAATGGGTCAGCCATAGGGCGCGTCGGGCACACAAACCAATATTAGCCAGCTCCCAAAATAGATATCTGCCACACAGATAGTCACACACAGTCCCGCGAAGTAGGCTGATTATTAAAAAAAAATATTTTCACACATCTTGAAATAGAAGTTGCTAATTGTACGACGGCTCAATGAAATCTCAGATTAAATTCTCTCAGGTAAGTAAGATGTTGGTGACAGATCGGTGACCTTGGGCGTCTACAGGTGACGTTACGGTGGGCGTGGGATTAACGACTGGGATTAACGCTTTATTAATCCTCTAAGGACCAAGTGTCGCTAAAAGATGACGTTTGTCATCATGATGCACCAATGCAGCCCCAGCGAGTAATTCACCGGTGCTGCATTGGTGCATCATGCAGACCCTACACGAGTGTCGCAACCCCATAAGGTTGGCATTATGCTTGAATGCAGCACTGGCGGGTTACTTGCCAAGGCTGCATTCATGTATTATGCCAACAAAGGCATGATCCATTAATTCATTATGCCGTCCTTAAAGGGTTATGCTGTCCTTACAGTCCTAACAATAAGCTGTTCATATTTACTTGCTAATAGTGTTTGTGATAAACCCTGAAGGGTACATGAACTCTTTAAGGGCCGCATAGTACTTTACTGCATTATGCCTGTTGTTGTGATGCTTGACTGCAGCCGTTGTGAGTAACTCACCAGAGCTGCAATCTGACCATGCAGGATTGATACACTCCGGAAGAATTGGCATGATGCATGAATGCAGCACTGGTAAGTTACTCGCCAGGGCTGCATTCATTACGACAAAGGGTATAGAAGCACTCTGCGGTCCTGCGGGACACAAAACCAGTTGCAGCAGACAGCTAGAGCCTGCAGGTGGCGTTGTCTGCGACATACCCGCCCCGGGGCGGTAGGGAGGAGTGGAAAGTGGAATGGATAATCCGGACAATCACGACTTATTAGCCAAGATTATAAGAGTAGAGTCAGAACTAATAATGCCTAGTCGGGACTGGAGTTGGTTGTGGCAGCCTGCACTGATAAAAGCTGATAGGATGGGTACAAGCTTGTCCCTGGAGGTGATGGTTACCCGGGGACAAGGTACTGCTAGTTTGCCATAGGCCGCAGGGTTCCCACGTGTCATGGAAAGCTAGAGAATGTCATGGAATAAAAGGTTGTTGTGGAAATTCCTGTTGTGGAAATTCTGCCGTTAATCATCTAAAATGAAAGCAATTAAATCAATATAACAAAATCCCCAGAAGGATTTGCTTTCCACATTTCAACTATTTTCTCAGGACGCTATATATATCACAATGTATGGTGAATATTGTTCAAAAAGCGATATTTTTCTTTCATGGAAAGTCCGGGAATGTCATGGAATTTCAATCTGAAAACTTTGTGGGGACTGGCTGTGATGATCATATATATATTGACTCGTCCAACTGTGTCGTCTGAGTCGTAAGGCTATCAAGGTATAGACAATCATGATGTCACATGGTTCACATGATTCTAGGAACTGGTGTGAGCTGTCCATCCTCCATGGTAAAGTGTTTCTGTCAAAGTGGCAAAGTGCATTAAAGCATTGTGCCCTAAGTCGGCACAGTGTATGACGTTTACTCAGGCCAAAAAAAAAGAAGGTTTGTTTCAGGTCACCCGACCGACCCTATCGAAATAGGGCCGACCTTACTTTTTTTTATGCAATTTTGAATTCTTTTTATATTTTTACACTTTTTTTGTGTCAAATTTAGGTTTTCAAAAAAAAAGTAACACCTTTTTGGTATCCTAGAGGAGGGGCTGTAAAAAAAAAGTTAAAAAAAAAAATCCGACCTACCGACCCCAGGTTTTCATCCCATGTTACCTGATAGAAAAGCCCACGCATGACTATACAAAGGGGGAGGGGGGGGGGGTACACAATGTCGGGTCCTGTAGTAGGGATGGAAAATGAGAATTGCCCTCCTGCCGACCCCGCCCATGTAGCAGCACAACACTCGTCACGGCGAATTCAGAGAAAACTGTCCTACTCCTACAAGACCCAATTTCTTGGAGGAAGAACATTCAAGGTTGGGATGTCTTTTGATTTCTTCTGAGAAATACCATTAGCTTTCTGATATAATTGACTCAGGGAGCTACTGCTCCCAGAGTCTTATGCGACGCCTCTGTGAGACACTTTCCCCTGATCTGTGCAAAAAAAAGTAAATCAATATTTCTCACAGAAAAAAACAACATTCGATATTGCTGTGATGCACAGATACAATTGAACTGTTTTCTGTTCCAATGCAACAAACCCCAACAGTTTCTGTCCATTGGTTCTATCTGAAATTCTATCTAAAAGTAGACCTGTCCAAAAAAGGTAATTTTTTCCTAACTGTAGACAAACATCAAAGTACTGCTGTAGACATTTTGTCGATTTCGGCATCTAGTGTTAAACCTATGGGGATTCAAAATTCTGGGTAGGTGAGACGTTTTTTGTCAGACCAGTTTGCCATCTGTGGACATAAAATCGATGTGGGCTGGAGGGTGTGCGGCATCTAGGCCCTGAGAAAGTTATCAAACGCCCGATCCTGGGCCTATCAAACGCCCGATCATGGGCCTATCAAACGCCCGATCCTGGGCCCATCAAACGCCCGATCCTAGGCCAGTGGGTTGGGCATTGTGTCAGTTTGTTGGGTGTTGGGTAGGTGTTCGGGTGTTGGGTGTTCGGGTGTTGGGTATGTGCTCGGATGTTGGGTAGGTGGTCGGGTGTTGGGTATGCTCGGATGTTGGGTAGGTGTGTCGGGTGTTGGGTCGTCAGTTGTTGGGTATGTGCTCGGATCTTGGGTATGTGTTCGGGTGTTGGGTCGTCGGGTGTTGGGTTTGTGCCCAGATATCGGGTTGGTGTTCGGGTGTTTGGTGGTCAGGTGTTGGGTATGTGCTCGGATCTTGGGTAGGTGTTCGGGTGTTGGGTATGCTCGGACATTGGGTAGGTGTTCAGGTGTTGAGTGGTCGGGTGTTGGGTATGTGGTGCCTCTACATGGGTAAAATTCGACACGTGCGACACGGCCCTTTTAGGGCATTTTAAAAATCGACGGACACAGGAAATTTAGAGATAAAAATCGACCCACATGTATTTTTCTATAAGTTCTTATATACCTAAAAATCGACACAATGACACGGCCATTTTGCTAAAAATCGACACGGCGACACGGTCAAAATTCTGGGGCCCCATGTAGAGGCACTATGTGCCCAGATATCGGGTCGGTGTTCGGGTGTTTGGTGGTCAGGTGTTGGGTATGTGCTCGGATCTTGGGTGGGTGTTGGGTGGTCGGGTGTTGGGTATGTGCTTGGATCTTGGGTAGGTGTTCGGGTGTTGGGTATGCTCGGACATTGGGTAGGTGTTCAGGTGTTGGGTGGTCGGGTGTTGAGTATGTGCCCAGATATTGGGTTGGTGTTCGGGTGTTTGGTGGTCGGGTGTTGGGTATGTGCTCGGATCTTGGGTAGGTGTTCGGGTGTTGGGTGGTCAGATGTTGGGTGGGTGTTTGGGTGTTGGGTGTTTGTATGTTACTATAACCTGCCTTAGCCATGGAATTGTTGGACGTTGGGTGCTTGGTTGTTTGAATTGTATATCTAGTCATAACCTGCTCAAAAATGGCCTAAATTCCGGGGGGCCTAAAATCAGGGTGCCTATCATCAGATGGCCGAAATTCCACAGGGCCAACCTTCAGGGTGCCAAACTTCCTCAGGGCCGACCTTCAGGGGGCCAAAATTCCTCAGGGCCTAGGATACTACAGACAGCACACTACAGACAGCACACTACAGACAGCACACTACAGACAACTGCCCTGAGTCTTTTGTGATTAGGATCACACGCTAGATTTTATTCTCTACTGCTCTGTCATTGGTTGGTTTAGCCCTGGCACAATACAAACTGCTACGGCTTGTAAATCGGACCATTATTAAGGTTTCTACAGCATAAAACAGAAAGCTTTAAGATTTTCTGTAATGTTCTTCTGTAATTTACAGTGGTTAATATAATTGTAATTGGGGGAACTCTATTCATTACCATTGTCAGTACCAACACTTGCTTTGTCTTTTGAAACTTGCCAGTGCTGCATTCATGCATCATAATGAGAAAGGGTAACTTGCCGGTGCTGCATTGGTGCATCATGCCGACCCTTCGGGAGTGTCTCAACCTCATACGGTCGGCATGATACATGAATGCTGCATTCATGTATCATGACGACTAAGGGTGTGATGCATTAAGGCATCATGCCGTCCTTAAAGGGTTATAACTTATTGAGATGGGTAGGGCTGCATTCATGTATCATGACGACCAAGGGTATGATGCATGAAGGCATCATGCCGTCCTTAAAGGGTTACAGTGTTATGGAGATGAGTAGGGTAGCCCCTCAGCCCACCTGGAGAAGCCGTCTGACTGTAGGGGCGGCAGCTGGGGGGGGCAGGGTCAGGGGGATCGGGGACTGAGGCCTAAAGGTCAGCAGGCCACTGGTACCACAGGCTGTAACTGAGTCCTGACTGATTCTCATGAATGTGATGCAACTCCTCTGTCTGACCGTTTTTGGGTTTTTTGCTAATCATAATGAACCCATTCATTGTTATATGTAAAAATTTTTACCTATCATGTCCAAAAAGTTTAGTTCTAGCAGACTATATATGGTTTACCCTACTTATGTACCATATTTCTCCCATATGAGGCCAAAAACCAGCCAAAAATTGTCGTCAAATTTTACCCGTAAGCGGAATACCGTGATTTAAAAAAAATCAACAGGTGCACTGCAGTCATTTATGTTTTTAACTATTAGAAACTGATACTTGGCTTCAACCTGAGTGAAAATCTTGTATATTTTTCTCATATAGGCAGCGCAGGACAATTATAACTGTCTCGAGCCTACTTTCCTCTGTCTGACTGTTTTTGGGAATTTTTCTAGATTTGTAACCGTTTGCCATACCCCATGTACATTATAATATCTGAAGGTCTATAACGTGTTCTATCACACATTTCATGTCATGTAGCATTGGGTAGAAAAATCTCCATTCCTCATATCTGCCTCTTTTCCAAGCAGAGCGGTTATCAAAAAGTTGATGTAGCTCCATTCCTCTGTCTGACCTTTTTTTTTCAATCCAGTGGCCCATCCGGAGTTCATTTAAATAATTATGTACAATATGTCCATCATGTAGGCCCCATATGGGCCTCAAATGTAATCCAAACATTAAGACTGTGTGACTGACACAAACAAGGTACTGCTTCCAATTCATCTCTGGTTCCTCTGTCTGACCCCTTTTGAGCCATCCTGACCATTTTCAGAAATCTGCTCTCACCATGCAGAGTTCAGTTATTAATCTACCTATCATATGTCCATCGTGTAGGCCTGTATGGCCTTCTAACATGATCCAAACATCAGGACTTGCTGACTGATACAAACAAATGGAGTATTGGTTTACTGCCTCCGGTGGCCCTGGTTCCTCTGTCTGACCACTTTTCAGCCATCCTGACCATTTTTAGAAATCTGCTGGCACCATGCAGATTTAAGTTATTAAATTACCTATCACATGTGTATCCTGTAGGACCCTGTAGCCCTCTAACATAATCCAAACATCAGGGCTGACCGAGCCACACAAACAAAGAAATGGAGTGTCAGTGTACTGCCTCCGGTAGCCCTGGTTCCTCTGTCTGACCACTTTTGAACCATCCTGACCATTTTCAGAAATCTACTGCCACCATGCAGAGTCCAGTTATAAACCATCCATCATAAGTGTATCATATAGGCCCCTCCCAGTGGGCACAAAATTCAATTTAATGTTGAATCAATGTTGAATTAACATTGAATCAACATTGACAACTAGTTATCAATTTTGATTCAATATCTTGTGCCCACTGGGCTATGGCCCTCTAACATAATTCACTAGATAATTCACTAGATGACTGACACAGACAAAGGGAGTGACGATTTACTGTCCCCGGTAACCCTGGTTCCTCTGTCTGACCACTTTTGATCCATCCTGACCATTTTTCAGAAATAGGCCGGCACCATGCACAGTTCAGTTGTTACATTACCTATCATATTTGTATCATGTAGGTCCCTATGGCCCTCCAGCATAATCCAAACAACAGGACTGGCCTACCAACACAGCCATATATGTGTGCCCATCTACTCAGTGGCCTCTCTCTGACCGGTCAGACAGAGGAACATATTTTCCTCTCTCTGACCACTTTTTACACACATTGATCAGAAGATAGTCCTGAAATACCATGCATCATGGGTAAAGTTTGTTTCTTCCTGAATAGTACATCAATATGGCTTGCGATTGACACTGATAGAAATTTGAAAGAATAATACTGGCGGACACTAGAGCCCTATATTAGAATTCCTCTCTCTGACCGGTCAGACAGAGGAACTACTTTCCTCTGTCTGACCGCTTTTTTACACATTGATCAAATGAAAATTATGAATAACCATTGATCCCAATAGCATAATGTAGTATACACACGGACAGATGATGCATCTTGGAAAGTATATGCACTGTAATTTGAATGGACATTATGGTGGGCTACTCAGGAGAAATATGTAACATTTGTGAATGTTTCAGACTGCTAGAAAGTGAAAAAACTGAGAAAATCTCATATTTCAAGGTGCCTGGGAAGGAAGAATGAGATGCATCATGTGTAAACTTAGTTTCTTCCCAAAAAGTGGAACAATATGTCTTTCAATTGACATTGATAGAAACAGGAAAGAATAATACTGGCTGGCACTAGAGCCATATATTAGAATTCCTCTCTCTGACCGGTCAGACAGAGAAACTACTTTCCTCTGTCTGACCGCTTTTTTACACATTGATCAAATGACAATTATGAAATACCATCAATCCCAATAGCACAATGTAGTGTACACATGGACAGATGAAGGGTTTGGTTAATCCTTTTGACCAGAATTTCCATTGTCATATATGGTATGTTTCTCAGGAAAAACAGGCAAAGTTTGAAAATATCTTAAACTGCTACAGGGGGAAAAAAAGAGAGAAAAGCTTATATTTCAAGGGGCCTGGGAACGAGGAATGAGATGCATCGTGACCAAAGTGTTTTTTTCCTGACTAGTATATCGATATGTGGTCCAGTTGACATTGATAGAAATAGGAAAGAATAATACTAACTGCCAGTAGAGCCTTAAATTAATAATTCCTCTCTCTGACTGGTCAGACAGAGGAATAACTTTCCTCTGTCTGACCGCTTTTTTACACATTAGTCAAATGACAATTATGAAATACCATCAGTCCCAATAGCATAATGTAGTTTACAAGTGGGCAGATGAGGGATTTGGGCAAGTGTTTGGACAAAAATCTCCATATACATATATGACGGGTTACTCAGGAAAAATATGCAAAGTTTGGAAATATTTCAGACTGCTAGAAAGTGAAAAAAATGGAAAAAACTGAGAAAATTTCATATTTCAAGTTGTCCAGGAAGAAAGAATGGGACGCATCAAGGGTAAAGTTTGGGTTTTCCTGAATAGTATATTAATATGTCCTCCAACTGACATTGATAGTAATAGGAAAATATAATATGGGCTGCTAGGAGAGCCTTAAACTAGAATTCCTCTGTCTGACCGGTCAGACAGAGGAACGGTCATCAACATAGTCAACTTGCAATGGTTGACATGGCTGCCATAGACATGTATAACTACAACCAACCATCCAGTAGTGTCCACCCACACCTCTGGTAAACAAATATAGGAGTATTTGACAATATACCAAATTTACTCTGGGCACCCCCGACCACCTGAGTTGCATCACGTTCATGAGAATCAGTCTCCTGCTGCCATTGTATTGTGTATGTATAGTATATGTAAAGGTCTGACACTCCTAGTCCCCGGTCATCTATCTACTTGAGGCGGCAGCACTGTACATGGGATTGTAGGTAGACTGTGGCACCATCTGAAGTACAGAGATTTGTAGTTCCTAGATTTCCTAGTTACAGCCTGTGGCCTACACTGAGCCGGTGGCGATGGTCTGCAGTGGGTTGGTAGTATTAGTGTAAAGGCCTGACACTGAATCACCAAGCCTATAGGGCTCCTAGGGGTTAGGCCATGGGCGCGGCCATGTTCAACCCCCGGTGCTTCATTTGGTTGTCTCTAGATGGGGCCTAAGTCAGGATAGGGATTGCTTCAGTCTGTGTTACCCTGAAGACATGTGAATAGCATTGGCCCTCAGTAACTAGGCCTACTCACTGAAGGGGTAAGTCCTGGGAACCACTTCAGACAGAAGCAATAGTGGCCTGCCCTGTGATGTCATAACCCCCAGTTAGCTGCTCTAACTAGTGGCCAAGGGCCCATACTGAAGGTTCTCAACTTAGCACAGGTGGTGCTGCTATCAACGAGCCAGGTGCCCTATACTGGAGCCATCTACTGTGTGCTCCCTGCATGTAGTGTTTGGTCACGTGGTCACCTAGATAACCGGACCACCACAGTGTCAGGCACCAATACTACCAACCCAATGCAGACCATCTCCACCAGAACACGGCTCAGTGTAGGCCATTTGGTGAGTTTGTTAGGCGAAAAATCCGCCTATTTAGTAAGTTACTAACCCAGCGTGACAGTAGTTTCCGGTATAGCCTTGCAAAGAATCAGCTTCAGCAAGCTGAAGCTGGGTGTTTGCAACCCTCCAGGGGTAGACACTAACTTTTTCAGCCATGGGCCACCCGGGCCCATAGCCTCAGAAATCTACGGGCCCGCACCTAATACTGTGGGCCCAGAATATATGTTTTAGTTTCGTTAAAGAGAAAATCATACACATGCCTGTTTGAAATAGATCCACACTTAACCAAAATGGTCATTTTCCTTATAATTTTCCCTTTCCAACGACATATAACATGACTAACCACTTGAGAAAACTGCGGGCCCTGACTAAAAACTACGGGCCATTGGCTCCCGTGCCAGCGTAAGTGTCCGCCCCTGCCCTCTACGGGAAACTACTGTCACGCTGGTTTAGTAGCTTACTAAATAGGCGGATTTTCCCGGATTTTTCGCCTAACGAACGCACCATGTGATTGGTAGCCAGTCTACCTGCTGCCTATCTGGAGCCGTAACCCACTCAGCCTATAGGTGGGATTTTGTGGTAGTCACCTCTTTGTGAATTTTTTCTCCGAAATCCTGTCTTTATATACCGCTGTTTGTAAGGAGACGGCTCAGCACACAATAGAGGCCTGGCATCGTACGGACTACTGTTGTTCAGGGGTGTGAAATCTCCGCAGATATGAGGAATTCCCAGAGGGTTAATGGTGTATGTCAGAAAAACGACATTACATTACGTGCTTGTGCTGCCCTCTTGTGGCATATGTCTATATTAAAGATATGTATGGTACACTATGCCACTGATTTTTTTTCCATTTCCTATTTGATTATGTTTTAAGCTAGTATAATCCAAAGTCATTTGCAGATGGCAATAGAACAACATGTTCATCTGACCACCAAACAAAAGCTAGTATAGCTCGGGACAGTTGCCTATCTTGCTCATCTCTTACATCAACCTGTTATTTAAGCTACACTGGGCCCCTGTACCCCTCCCTTTCTCAGTTTACTGGTCACCACAGACGCTCTGGGTGTCAGGTTTCATTTCTCCATTTTGGTCAATGTATTGACTGTGATGAGACATGCTGAGTTAAGAGTTAGTTTTCATCTGGCTTTCCCATGGAAATGAGCACTGTAACATGGCTTTTTTTTTTGTTACATTTGTTACTTTCTAATATGATAAACTATTTCTATGCGCGGTTATTTGCAGGTATCAATAGAATATCTAGATCACCTATCTAGATCTAGATCACCGCCAGCAGGCCACTATAGCGGCCAGGGCACGAAATTCACTAAGTTTAACACGAAAATATTCCTCAAAATTGATGAAAATATTTTCTTACAAATCCTAGTCAACACTGGTCAAAGCATCCCATGTTTGGCATCATATTAAAGCCTATGCCATCATTCCTCACATACTACATTCTGTTTGTGTTTACAAGGAATATTCAAGGAGTAACTATGCTAAAACCTGATTTTAATTTTTGATATTTGTATTTTTTTCAATTTTTGGCAAAACTACAGAGAAATCTGGCGGTGGGAGTGATAAGGCATTCTGCCGTCCTTACAGGGTTAACTACAGGTGAGGCGGGTGGCTAATAGGTGTGGGCGGACGGAGATGAGAAGGGATGTGTCCCAATGGTCCATTCCCGCCGCACCGGGACCTTTAGCCGCTATCAGGACTGTTTAGCTGCCGGCCTGCCTCCTAAATACCACCTGCGAGTGGTACGGGCTGCATCAGGGGGCATTTAGGAGCCTGTTATGTAAGGGACATCAGCCCAGCACAGACCGCTGCCACAACTAGGGACAGGTCCTGAGGTAGCAGGTTTTTTTTCCTTTTTTCTCCAGAAGTTGGTTTTGTAACTACGGTAAATTACCGCATACTACCAGTTTCTGGCCCTGACTCTATGATACTGTAAACGTAGATATTTTCGCGCTGTACATATTTTCACAGTTTATGCAGATTTTAAAAATCCGCGAAAATATGAACAGGGCGAAAAAGTTACACTATATAGTCAATTTGCGAATTTAAATACAAGCAAAATTGTCGTGTTTTTTTGAGCAAATTGACGGATGTTGTCATCTGATGAAAGTGTATGATGTTAAACATATGGATCAGTCTTGTCTGACGACAGAATCTCGGCTGATTTACGCTACATCTATAGCGATGACTCTGGTTTCTCCGTATGGGCAGCCATGTTAGTTCTGAGCTCGCAATCTATCGTGAGACTTAGGCAGTGACCACAATCACACACACCATAGCTTGCAAGGAACAGGCTAAAATTGCGAGAGCAGAACCGGAAGCGGAAATGCATGCCTGTGTCAGCGTACACACAGTGGTCCCGGGAACAAGTCCACACTAGTTAGAGGCCTATACAGGACTAGCGCATCCTTATACCTCAGGTAGTCGGGGGCTAAACCCCCATCTCTTATCAGGCTAATCCCCTCCCCTCAAAGGTGCTGATAAGAAATTCACCCATGATGCACTGCTCTGGAGTCGGGGGCCTAACCACAATGCATTGCTCTGAGCCAAGATGGCGGCCCCCATAACCTAATGCGCTAGTCCCCTATATTGTGTGCAGCTACAAGATGGCGCTGGTGAGTTGTAGACCCTACACGTCAGCAGTGGCGCCCCCCGTGTCCATTGTAGACACTACACGGCTAGCTGACCTGGCTCATGGTGGCGCTAAATGCCATCAAATTACCCCCACCCCCACCCCACCCCCCCCCCCCTCCACTGGGTGTTAGCGCTAGTCCGACTAACCCTGCACAGGGACGCATAGCGCGGTAATGCCCTTTGTTGTCATGATGCATGAATGCTGCCCTGGTGAGTAACTCGCATCATGCATCATGCCGACCGTATAGGGTATCTATCCCATCTGGCCAGCGCGATGCTTAAATGCAACCCTGGTCAAGAACTCACCAGGGTTGCATTCATGCATTATGATAACCAAGGGCCCCAGGACTAAGGGCATAGCATGTTAAAGCGCTGTGCGGTTTATTGACGCCTCGCATTTGTCATCATACAGCACTAATGTAATAGGGTCAGTGAGCAGCATTGCTGTATCATACCATCCACCATAGAACAGGCATTATTTCATGGTGAATACGGCAGTCCCATTGACTTAACCAAGGAAGGCCGTATTTAACACCCCTGTGAAATAACCCTTGTCCGTATTTTACTGCCTTTCAAATCATCAAAATTGTTTATTTAACCACTAATCTATAAATTAGCTTTTTCTGAGTAATTAAGTGGAATTTTCATGTCATGAAATAAACACAAAGGAGCACTTGTCGAGTTCCCCACTGAGGGTTATTTCACTCGGCTTCGCCTCGTGAAAAAACCCTCAGTGAGGAACTCTACTCGTGCACCTTTGTCTATTTATGCCACCCTCCAAGGTTAATCCTGTAAGGACGGCATACTGCCTTAGAGCATCATGCCCTTGGTCGGCATGATGCATGAATGCAGCCCTGGCGAGTAACTCACCAGTGCTGCATTCATGCATCATGCAGACCCTACAAGGTTGAGACATTCCAAAAGGGTCCGTATAGTGTAGCACCACGGCTACATCGGGGCATCAAGACGACAAATTTTTTGATAGGGTCGGTCAGGTGACCTGAAACAAACCTCTTTTTTGTTTTTGGCCTGATGATCCTTTAGCGACACGATATCCTTAAAGGGTTATAGCACGGCTAAACGCCATCAAATCATGGCAGCAGAGTGAGTGTGGCGGGTGTTGGGGCTGATCCCACTGAGAGACTGGGGCCGGGCGGGGGTAAGCCGATACACAGGTGACCACCATACACGGGGGGGGGGGGGGGAATTTACGGATGAGAATTCACCTGAGATAGTCTAGTGAATTAAGGGAACGAATTGGCATTATACTTTATTACTGGATAAAAGTGCCAAAAGTTTTTTACACATGGTTTGAACCAAGAACTTTCACTTTTTTCCTTGCTCCAAAAGAAATTTCCATGCTATCACCGTTTTTCAGCCATTTTGAAATGTGATCACCAAAATCATTGAAATATACAGGAAATCTTAATTTGTAGAACTTTTATAGAAATATTTAGGGCTGAAACCATACAAGATGCTTAACTGGTAACTATAAATGTAGGTTAATATCCAAATCTAAATCATGCATTAAAAATTCAAGATGGCTGCCCTTCATAAAGATGACTGTCAGATCACATGAAACCAGAATTTTTCAGGTTTATTTAGCTGTTTCTTTTGATTTCAAAAAAGGCTGATTCAGGGGGAAGGAGGGGGGGATGCAACAGGATTGCCCCCAGCCCCAACACAAAAAAAGACAGAGGAGAGGAAAGATGGAGGAAAAGGAGAGAAGGAAATGAAAAGAAAGATTGGAAAACTAGCTCTTAATTTAAGAAAAGTATTTCAGGGGAGTAGATAGTATCTTCCTGGAGGGGGGGATTCATATATTTCTGAGCAGGTGGGGGAAAATGTGACTGGGGGGGGGGGGTAGTTCCAGTTTTGCCCACCAGGGGGCACAGTGATAGCAAAAGAGTGAAAAATAGGCCACAAAATGCACTAGGGTACTTTTAATGTAGAATATTCTCTTCTAAATAATCGTTGGTGCAAGTGTTCTCTATTCATTGTGGGACATAATGCATTTAAAGCTTATTAACTGTTTTCAGTTATACATTTTAACTCATGTTTGAGAACTGATTTTGACAAAACGTGCAGAAAAATTTGCTATATTTTATATAGATCCTGTACCAGGTTATTTCCAAATTCCCCGGAGAGCAGGGGCATTGTCACGCCTTCTGCCACCCCCCCTCCCCCATTCCTCTTCTCAGGTTTGGGAGGGGGGCATGCTGTGGGCTGAGGGATTTCTTGAAGATGGAGGGGGGACGTGGTCCCTCCCCTACCATACACCTCCAATATACCTCAACCTCACCTTCCATTCCATGTCCACTCTCCTCCCCTCCAGATCCCCTCCCATGCCCTGGCCTACCCATGTGGCCTCTCCTCCCTCTACGACCTCTGTGTACTCAAGCCTAGGGAGAGGGAAGCAGTTGGAGGGAAAGGGAAGCATTAGAAAAAAAAGACATTCAGGAAATAGGATGCAAAACAAAAGAGTGTGGATTCACAGTCTTCCTTTTTGAAAGAAAAATCAACCAGAACAACCCCTGACTGCTGGCTGCAAATGAATCTATACAGCTCTCAGAACCCACCAGAAAGAACCCTTTTGCCTCTAGATCTCGAAAATAGCCTGTGGGTACCAAGCTCGTTGTACCCTGCTTGCAACTTTATATGTGACCTTAAATTTTTAATAAAAGGTCCACAAGTTCAGTTAAGCTCTCCAACCGCACCCCTTCTTTCCGCTCAATGCCACTCCCTCCTTCTCAATGTTCAAATATATGTTATAGGTGGGGGCATGCCTTCAGGTGACAAAAGTATTTTTCCAAAGGATCTCTCCCTCCAAAAAAATCCCAAACCAAATGATAGATCAGACCTTTCATAAAGTGTATGCAAAATTCATAAGAATGGACTATTTGAAGGCTATAAATTCAAAATTGTCTTGAGGGGGCATGCCCCCAAACCCCCCAGTGTGACAACTGCAGTTCACTTGTGGTGGCTGCAGCCCTTCGTTTGCGGTGTTCTGCTGCAATACCCATTCCATATAGATTGATCACATATCTCCCCTAGATAGGCCTAATCCTACTACTACCAATTTTGTAACCTTACAGGGTGTAACATACATGAAAACACATAGAATTACCCTTAAAATATATGAGCGGTTAAAAAAGTACTATTGACAGCTTGTGAAAGTAATTAAAATGAAAGCATCAAGCCACAATTAGTTTTGCCTTTCAGCTTTAATTTTGCACCCATATTGCACTTTTTGGGGGCTGATTCTTTCATATTTATGACAATTAATGTCTATTATGGCAATATTATTAGGTCTCAATGCTAGAAACCTGCAAAAGATTAACTTATAAAATTATTATTGTCATCTTTCACATTTTTCAGGAAAATGACCCAAAAATAGTGTTGCAGGACACTTATTGCTTGGAGCAAGGAAAAATATTCAATAACATATATTTATCTACCTATAAACCAACTTTGGTACTTTTATCCAGAAATAAAGTATATTTCCCTTAATTCACTAGACTAAGATGGGTGAAGGGACCTGACACCCAGAGCATCTGTGGTGACCAGGAGACTGAGAGAGAAAAGGGCACAGCAGCCCAGTGTAGGTTATACAACAGGCTCATGTAAGGGATGGGTCAGATAAGCCGCTGTAATGTCTAGGAGTGAAACGATGATTGGAGATCATGTCACCATGGTTGCAAGAAAAATGGTAATAAAAGATCATGTTATATCATGGTTACAAGAAAAATGGTAATAGGAGATCATGTCAACATGGTTACAAGAAAAAGGGCAATAGGAGATCATGTTATGTCATGGTTACAAGAAAAATGGTAATAGGAGATCATGTTATATCATGGTTACAAGAAAAATGGTACTAGGAGATCATGTTATATCTTGGTTACAAGAAAAAGGGTAATAGGAGATCATGTTATATCTTGGTTACAAGAAAAAGGGTAATAGGAGATCATGTTATATCTTGGTTACAAGAAAAATGGTACTAGGAGATCATGTTATATCTTGGTTACAAGAAAAAGGGTAATAGGAGATCATGTTATATCTTGGTTACAAGAAAAAGGGTAATAAGAGATCATATTGTATCATGGTTACAAGAAAAAGGGTAATAGGAGATCATGTTATATATCATGGTTACAAGAAAAAGGGTAATTGGCGATCATTTCATATTATGGTTACAAGAAAAATGGTAATAGGAGATCATGTTATACCATGGTTACAAGAAAAAGGGTAATAGGAGATCATGTCACCATGGTTACAACAGAGTTTACCTGAGATGGGTAAAGAGACCTGACACCCAGAGCATCTGTGGGTGACCAGGAGACTGAGAGAGAGCAGCCCAGTGTAGGTTATACAACAGGCTCTTGTAAGAGGTGGGTAAGATAAACAGCTGCAACGCCTAGGTGTGAAATGATGATTGGACATCATGTCACCATGGTTGCAAGAAAAAGGGTTATAGGAGATCATGTTATATCTTGGTTACAAGAAAAATGGTAATAGGAGATCATGTTATATCATGGTTACAAGAAAAAGGGTAATAGGAGATCATGTCACCATGGTTACAAGAAAAGGGGCAGTAGGAGATCATGCTACCATTGTTACAAGAAAAATGGTAGTAGAAGATCATGCTATATCATGGTTACAAGAAAAATGGTAATAGGAGATCATGTCACCATCCCAGTGGGCACACCATCAGGCTGCACCAGCTACTAGTCGTTGCTTGAGTGACTAGTTGCATTGCAACGTTTACTAGTCACTCATGCAACCATCAACCTTTTTTAGCTAGATTGGCAAAATTCTGAGTAGTGCTTATTAAGTTATTAGTATCTGGTGCATTGCAGTGCTGCAAATGCAGCTGCTACTAGCTGCAGCAGAGCAGTGTTTATAAGTAGCTGCAACTTCAGGGCTGCAGAAGCACTGGCTATTAAACACAGCTAATGGAGAGCTTACTAGTTGGTACATATTAAGAGCTTACTAGCTGTTCTTTTGACATCGCTTAATAAGAGATGCATTTGCAGTACCTAGTAGCAGGTGCATAGCAGCTCTTTTTAATAGCTTCAAATGCAGGGCTGCAGATGCACTGATTATTAAGGGATGGTAATGCAGGGCTTACTAGTCTCTGCATTTTAGGTGATTACTAGTTGTTCCATAACAGAGCTTTATAAGGGCTGCATTTGCAGTGTCTAGTAAATGGTGCATAGCAGCTCCTATTAGTAGTTGCAAATTCAGGGTTGCAGATGCACTGACTATTAAGGGATGCTAATGCAGGGCTTACTAGTATCTGCATTTAAGGGACTACTAGTTGTTGCTTGACACAGCTAAATAAGGGCTTGATTTGCAGTACATAGTAGCTGGTGTATAGCAACTATTATTAGTAGCTGCAGATGCAGGGCTGCTGAAGCACTGAATATTAAGGGCTGCAAATGCAGGGCTTACTAGTTGCTGCCTAAGAAAGGCTTATTAACTGTTGCCTAACTATAGCTCTTGCCTGGGCTAGTAAATGGTGCACAGCAGCTCTTGTTAGTAGCTGCAAATGCAGGCCTGCTGAAGACCATGTGCTTTCAATATCCCCTATTATCACTCATTGTTTTCTCCTGAATGCACAGAAACCACACAATACTTTTCAATGAGACATGGTCGTATCATGCTTTACCCCTCCAGTTTTCTATATTTTATATGACCAACAGCTATCTCTGTCTAGATATTTCATAAAATACACATAAACTCAAGTTAGTGTTAATCCCCATAGACAACTGAAAATGAGGATTATAACTTGAATGGGTGTCGAAATATTAAAATCTATCAGTCCATGTGGTGCCTAATAACATATGTGTTACATCATGAGCAGGATATTCCTCCATATTTGGGTTAATTGGTGATTTTCCTTAAATATCCACCCAGGGTGCAAACACTATCTTATGCATAGCAATTTCCACAGACCTAGATATCCCTGATTAATGGAATAGAATCAATGCATGTGACATCATTTTCAATTTCTTCAAATACTGAATGAACAAAATGCATTTTTTAATCAATGAAAATCGCAGAGTCAACAAGATTGGATGAGTTCAATAGCTTTTAAATTCACCAGACCACTGTTGCTTAACATAGGCTAATAACTGTTGCTTTTGCAGTGGCTAGTAAGCTCTTATTAGTAGCTGCAAAATGCAGGGCTGCAGAAGCACTGACTCTTAAGGGCAGCTATTGCAGGGCTTACTAGCTGCTGCATAATAAAGGCTTATTAGCTGTTGCCAAGGCATGCATTAGTTGCCAGTAGGTGGCAGCAGTATTCCTTTTTTGAAGTTTCATACTGTTTGAACTTATTGATATCATTATATTAATGACATATACCAGTCATGTGTGTACCAAAATATGCTAAACACATAAACATAGAACATACATCAATTGCTAAGACTTAAAATATGCCTAGGCATGATTTATAACATAGATTACAACCAAATTTGATTGAGACGCCATTTCTGTGTATACTAGTATATTACTTAAAGGTCATATACTACAGCATTAAATCACACCTTTGGCCAGGTCGACTACTAGTGTTGCATTAACCACCAAGTAGTCAACTACTAAGTGATGTATTTGAAGCTCATGATAGTAGCTTATCTGCAGTGACTAATAACCACTGCATAAGCAGCTACTACTAAGGGCTTATTTTGCAGGGCTGCAAAAACCCGACTAGCAAGTGCTGCAAGGTGTTGCATTAGCCACCAAATTAGCCGGCTAGTAGGTGCTACATTTACAGTTCTTAATAGTAGCTGCACTTGTAGTGACTAATAGCCACTGCATAAGCAGCTACTACTAAGGGCTTATTTTGCAGGGCTGCAAAAACCCAACTAGTAAGTGCTTCAAGGTGTTGCATTAGCCACCAAATTAGCCAGCTAGTAGGTGCTGCATTTACAGTTCTTAATAGTAGCTGCACTTGCAGTGACTAATAACCACTGCATAAGCAGCTACTACTAAGGGCTTATTTTGCAGGGCTGCAAAAACCCAACTAGTAAGTGCTGCAAGGTGTTGCATTAGCCACCAAATTAGCTAGCTAGTAAACGGTGCACTCGTTGCAGGGAGATGGCTACTAGACGTTTAGTAGGTGGTGCTGTGCCCACTGGGATGGTTACAATAAAAATGGTAATAGGAAATCATGTCACCATGGTTACAAGAAAAACGGTAATAGGAGATTGTGTTATCTATCATGGTTACAAGAAAAATGGTAATAGGAGATCATGTCACCATGGTTACAATAAAAATGGTAATAGGAAATCATGTCACCATGGTTACAATAAAAATGGTAATAGGAAATCATGTCACCATGGTTACAATAAAAATGGTAATAGGAGATTGTGTTGTATCATGGTTGCAAGAAAAAGGGTACTTGGAGATCATGTTATATCATGGTTACAAGAAAAATGGTAATAGGAGATCATGTCACCATGGTTACAACAGATAGGGTAATTGGTGATAATGTCACCATGGTTATGACAAAATGGTAATTGGAGAACATGTCACCATGGTCACATCAAAAAGGGTAATTAATGATCATGTCATTATGGTCACAACAAAAAGGTTAATTAATTGGAGATAATATCATCATGGTTACAACACAAAGGGTACTAGGAGCTGATGTTACCATGGTGCCTAATACAGCAGTAACCAGCAGAGACAGGTCAGCTGGGTGTGGTAGTTACCATGGCAATCAGGGTGAAGCTCCTCCAGGTCCCCTCCTCCTCCCCCGCCCCCGTCTATACCCGTCTCACCATCTGACTTTGTTGTACTTGTGCAGATTCGCCCGGAGTGCCCCCCAGCGCCAACGCCAAGGAGTTGTTCAGGGGCTTCAGCTACGTAGCCCCCATGCTGCTGGAAGGGGAACTGGACAACAAGGGAGGCGTCACCGTAGCTGTAAGTATAGGTCATACTAAGGTCACACGAAGGTCACATGAAGGTCACACGTAGCCCCCATGCTGCTGGAGGGGGAGCTGGACAACAAGGGAGGCGTCACCGTAGCTGTAAGTATAGGTCATACCTAGGTCATACTAAGGTCACACCTAGGTCATACAAAGGTCACACCTAGGTCTTACAAAGGTCACGCATAGGTCATACGAAGGTCAGACGTAGCCCCCATGCTGCTGGAGGGGGAGCTGGACAAGGGAGGCGTCACCGTAGCTGTAAGTATAGGTCATACCTAGGTCACATGAAGGTCATACTAAGGTCACACGTAGGTCATACGAAGATCACATTAAGGTCACGCGTAGCCCCCCAAGGGCGGCGTCACCATAGCTGTAAGTATAGGTGGTATGTAGGTCACACAAAGGTCACACGAAGGTCAGCTCAGGCAGCTGCACATGGTCAGCTGCTGAAGATCATGTGAAGGTCATGTGGCAGGCAGCTGCAGGTCATGTGATGGTCACCTGCAGGTCATGTGATGGTCACCTGCAGGTCATGTGACAGGCAGCTGCAGGTCATGTGATGGTCAGTTATAGGTCATGTGATGGTCAGTTATAGGTCATGTGATGGTCACCTGCAGGTCATGTGACAGGCAGCTGCAGGTCATGTGACAGGCAGCTGCAGGTCATGTGAAGGTCAGTTAAAGGTCATGTGATGGTCACCTGCAGGTCATGTGACAGGCAGCTGCAGGTCATGTGAAGGTCAGTTAAAGGTCATGTGATGGTCACCTGCAGGTCATGTGACAAGGCAGCTGCAGGTCATGTGATGGTCAGTTAAAGGTCATGTGATGGTCACCTGCAGGTCATGTGACAGGCAGCTGCAGGTCATGTGAAGGTCAGTTAAAGGTCATGTGATGGTCACCTGCAGGTCATGTGGCAGGCAGCTGCAGGTCATGTGAAGGTCAGTTAAAGGTCATGTGATGAGCACCTGCAGGTCATGTGACAGGCAGCTGCAGGTCATGTGATTGTCACCTGCAGGTCATGTGACAGGCTATATATAGATACAACATATAGATATAGATATACATGGCTTTCCATGAATGTGTTGATTAATCGCAATCCTGGCTATAAACAGTCGTTGTTACATTCCCCCAGTGGGTGTATGTTGCCATAGTTACCATGTGTTGTTGTTGTTGTTGCAGCCGGTGGGGTCGGACAAACTCAGCAAACTGCCCGGAGTCAAGAAGAAGAATTTCACAGACGACTACGAGCTGAAGGAAGTGAGTGTAACCAACTACCTTAAAACCTCTCATAAACCAACCCTTTTTTGGGGTATTTTTAGCCTCATTCTGCTATATGCTTAAAGTGGGGGGGGGGGTCGGAAGATTGAAGATTTATATTTATTTCTCTTAAAGTTGGAGGTCGGCTTATACGGGAGTTAAGCTTATGTTTGATATGAAATTAAATCTTGGTTTTGGCTCGCGCACAATCTGTGGCCTATACGCGAGAATATACGGTAGTTGATATTACCACAGTGTCATAGTGCCCCTGCCATGTCTATAAGGCCAAAAAAAAAAAGGGGTCGGTCGGGTGACCTGAAACAAACCTATCAAAAGAGGGCCGACCCTATGTTTTTTTTATGCAATTTTGAAGGAATTTTCATGTTTTTACCCTTTTTTGGTCAATTTTGTGGGATTCAAAAAATGTTGGGTAGTACATTCGTGTAAAAAAAAATAAAATAAAATAAATCCAACCTACCGACCCTACATTTTCCTCCCATGTTACCTGAAACAAACCTTTTTTTTTTGGCCTAAGGCATACCTATGTCCCCATACCTCCTACCACTACTATGAGACATATTGAATACCAGGTGACCAGCTATAAGGCATACCTATATGCCCATATCTCCCACCACCACCATGACACATATTGGATACAAGATGACCAAGTACCTGACGAGTACCCCTCAACCAGCCGTCATGTTGTCATGGCGACCATGGCGTTATGCCGTCTGAGTAGTGCCGCCATGACGGAGACACTCACTCCCCCTGCTGCTGTCATTAGGGGCCAGTCATTTTATAACAACAGGGGGGGGGTTCCGTGGATATTCACGCGAGCGGGTCAACATTTTTCTCGTCCCCCCCCCCACCCTCCTGCGAGACCGGTCGACATTTTTTGGGTTCCCCCCCTTCAGGCAGGTTGAAATTGAGCGCGGCCTACCCTTTTGAGCTATAGTAACGCGCTGGCTTTTCCGCTAAAAAGGGGTGTAATTTTTTTGGTCCCCCCCCCCCTCAAGAGGGGTTCAAATTTATTTAGCTCCCCCCCCCCCCCCTTCAAGGGCTTCACATTTTTTGGGTTCCCCCAAATCCACAAACCCCCCCTGCCCTGTTGTTAAAAAATGACCACTCCCTATATGTATATGACATCTTGAAAAAGCTGGTGCAAGAAATATGAATTGCTCGCCAATTTTCCCTTATTGTCAATGCACGTTAGGAAGCCAAGGCTAGTACGCAAGTCAGTGAGGCTTATAGGATCAGCCTATTTCAGCGGTAGTCTCCAAACCATCCTTTCCACCTTCCTTTCTACGCCAGAATAAGTCACCGTTGAGGAACGGCGGTATATGAAATCCTCATTCTCGTCAGAAGCTAAGGATATTTGAGTGAGCCTTTAAAATTGACCGGGAAGACAAAAGATGTGTGGGTTAATAGCCAAAAGGAAAAAAAATCATAAAAATAAAATGATAGAAGCTGAGAATATTCCAGTAAGCCATTAAAATTTACCAGGAAGACCATAGATGTATGGGTTAATAGCCAAAAGAAAGAAAGAAAGAAAAAAAGCTAAAATGCTGCCCACTTGGCCTGCTCTATGTAAACCCCTGGTGGTGGTCAGTGGGCGGTGGCGCCCCCTACAATAACCGGGGGTGTAACCTTTTAAGGACGGCATGTCGCTAAAAGGTGACATTTGTCGTCATGATGCACCAATGCAGCCCCGGCGAGTAACTCACCGGTGCTGCATTGGTCCATCATACCAACCCTTCGGGAGTGTCTCAACCCCATGAGGTCGTCATGATGCTTGAATGCACCCCTGGCGAGTTACTCACCAGGGCTGCATTCATGCATCATGACGACCAGGGGTATGATGCATGAAGGTATCATGCGGTCCTTACAGGGTCTGGGTGAGTGGGTGCCTCATCCAATATACAGTAGGAGGCGTGGGAGGGCCTCATACAGGCATGCAGCGCCGCCGAGCACGGGGGGGGGGGGGGGAGGGGGGGGCTATAGGTCCAGGCAGCATATAGACAAAGGTGCACACCTTTTGTGAAAACGTGCCACACACCGGCTTTATCCCCTCCAATCATAGAGGAGGGGGGCCTAAATATGTCCGCCCCCTCCCCCCCCCCCCAAAAAAAAAGTACCAAGACCCTACGATGTAATACACAAACTTTCCAAAACGTACATTTCCCACTTAGGGAAAGGTAGGGACGTTGGGGCCTGGCACCTAATCATAACTTAAGGGGGCTCAAATACTACTTTTCTTTACAATTCCTATATGGGTGTGTAAATGCACTTTCATGATTGAAAGCCAATCTTTAAGGCCGGTTGGGTTGGGCCCCCCCCTAGCTGCCCCCCCCCCCCCCCCCCCCAATGAAAATTTGCTTTTTTACGCCTCTGACCAAAAGACTGGCAGAATCTTAACATTACTCTGAATTGTACATATTACAATATTTCAATAGGTATATATACAGGAAAACTGTATTCTTTCAATGTAAATTCTTGCTTATACATTATTTTATTAGATAGGAAATATGCCCTTGGGTATCCAGGACAGTTCCTCAGATTCTTCTAGATCCAATGAGAAATTTCTTTCCCTTTATGTAGGAGGGGGTTGGGGGATTTGAAGTATCATCAGACCAGAATAACAAAATACATGAAATTGCAGTATTGGGCTTCTAGATTTTCAAAGTTTTATTGGGCCCGAGTACTGTTAGATCATGTTATTTGCAAGAGCTTGGAGTAGATAAATCTACCCCACTGGAAGCCTCGTCACTTTACGCACCCCCTTCAGAGGAAATCTTGTTTGCCGTTTCCCACCCCGTATGTCGGGGCGGGGGAGTGTAGGAGTAGAAACACTGCGGTGCTGACTCAGTACGGGGGCAGGACAGTGCATGTCAGGAAAAGATGACATCTCTCGTCACGATGCACTAATGCAGCCCTGATGAGTATCTCACCGGTGCTGCATTGATGCATCATACCGATCCTTCGGGAGTGTCTCTACTCCAGAAGGTCGGCATGATGCTTGAATGCAGCCCTGGCGAGTTACTCGCTAGGGCTGGATTATGACGACCAAGGGCATGATGCCTCATGCCGTCCTCAGAGGGTTTAGTAGGCATTAAGGGGGAGGATGACTTGGACACCCACGGTAGTAATATGTACCGAAGGTATAGTACAGCAGAGATAGGCCGCAGGGTCAGAGTGCCGGAAACGGCAAAGTGCATGTAAACAAGTGCACAGCCGATATAGTTAGAGACAATCCTGTCCTTATTCCTTCACAGGGCACAAACTATAGACCTATGCCTACTTATATACCAAAAAGGAAAACACAACTACCGGCATTTGAAATGAAGTAGCGGTACCCGTTTTTGTACAGCCCAGAACAGCCTTGAGAAATCAGTGGCTGCCATGTTTGTTTTGAAGTCTCTACTATAGAACAGAGCCATCAACCAATCAGCACTATCCGCAGTCTTGCGCATGCATATCATTAACAGTGACCTACATAGCTGTATGAGGCTAACGCCAGTCTCACTCCGAGTGTAGGCGTTAGTATCGTAGAGTCCACTGAATCAGGGGGAGGAGGGCGGTGTGTGGTTCTCCTGCCACACACCAGGGCGGCACTGGTGTTGTAAAACCTCGCGTAATAAGCCAAACTTACGCATAAGCCGCAACCCAACTTGGGTGATCCTATAAGCTGCACTGGTGATCTGATTATGGTGACTTTTGTACTGTATTATAATAGCAAAAACTCAGGTATAAGCGTCACCGCGACTTTGGGGATAATCCTATAAGCCGCATGAGGGATCTGCCGCAAGTTTTTAGGGTACTAAAGTCAGGATAGTCAGGTTGCCAGTGCGGCTTATAGGATAGGCCCAAAGTGGGAATGGGAAGTGGTGCCACCCACATTGGTCATGGTACCTCTCGACCACTGGACCCACACCTGGTTGTGGGGGGTACTGGCCTGCCACCTGGTGACTGCCCTGGGAGTTAGTGGGTGGTTACCCCGCTTAGGACGGCATGTTGCTAATAGAGCTGTGACGTTTGTCGTCGTAATGCACCATGGTAGCCGTTGCGAGTAACTCGCAGCATTGTGCATCGTGCCGACCCTTAGGGAGTGCATCAAGCCATCAGGATCCGCATGATGTTTGAATGCAGTACTGGTGAGTTACGTGCCAGGGCTGCATTCAGGCATCATGACAACCAACATGCATTAATGCATCATGCGGCCCTCGCAGGGCAGTATCGTGTAGAAGGGCTGGTTTGTTCCCAGAGTGTGGCCAGCCTCGGCCAGCGTCGACCCTACTAGGGGGATAGCCTGGGAGCAGGTTGCCATCCCGCCCCATATAACACAGTCTCTGCCAGCGTCCACCCTACCAGGGGGATAGCCTGGGAGCAGGCTGCTATCCCGCCCAATATACATATTTTAATTACTATATCACCTCGCCTAACTCGTGTATTAGTCGCAGCTATACTTTGGGAATATCATATAAGCCACACAGGGGGTCTGATTATGGCAAGGGCCCATACTGACCGAACCTGTATTACAAAAGTGAAATGCAGCCCTACTTTATATGTGATGCGGTCTGTGAAAAGGGACCTTAGTGCTGGATGCATTAAGATCCCTTTTCCTAGTGCATGTCACATATAGTATTGGGAGTGGGAGACTGGGGGAGATGGGCCCACACCTGTAGCCGGCCTACTGGGCCGTGCCAGGGGCTCTATGGACTCTGGATTTGGTCATGATGCCAGAAAAAAAGACATTGCCGTAAAACCTCGCGTATAAGCCTAACTCGAGTATAAGCCGCACCCCGTGCGGTGGACTCTGGGCCGATCCTATAAGCTGCAAAGCCGATCTGATCTGGTAACTTTTAGTACTGTACCATATCAGGAAAAACTCGCGTATAAGCCGCACCCTGACCATGGCGATCCTATAAGCTGCACCGCCGATCTGACTAGCGTACTAGCCGCGGCTTATATGCGAGGTTTTACGGTACCTTGTTTTGCTTGGCAGTCTTGGATAACGGCAAACCCTTTAAGGACACCATGTTAATTCAATAAGTACAAGACATTCCCAAAGAAAAGTTGTCATGGAAACTCATTGAATCTTGTGAAATTCTGTGGTGAGCCATGGAAAGGAGAACAATTAAATTATTATACCGGTAACTAAATGCCTAGAATGAATCTCTCTACATTCTATATCGCAGTGTACGGTATCATGGAAATGGATTTTATTTTGCCATTTTAAGTCAGAAATTATAAAATAAAAATATTGTGGGAACCCTGAATCAGCCATTATGATGTCAAAGAACAAAGTCCTTAACCCTTTAAGGACAGAATTATGCCTCAATGCATCATGACCTTGGTCATGATGCATGAATGCAGCCCTGGTGAGTAACTCGCCAGTGCTGCATTCAAGCATCATGCCTACCCTACAGGGTTGAGACACTCCCGAAGGGTCGGCCTGATGCACCAATGCAGCACCGGTGAGTTACTCACCTGGGGCTGCATTGGTGTATCACGCCGACAAATGTCATCTTTTAGCGCCATGTGTCCTTAATGAGTTCACGCGTTAATCATCCAGAATGCGCCTCGTCCAGAGAGGACTCTGCACCCACTTCTGTACTAAGGCCTACCCTGTCACTACAAATTGACAGAAAATCTGAGCATGTGCTAATTTTTGTCGTCCAAGAAGTGACATTCGTGATGTGGACTGCACAATTAACAGATGCATTTTTCATGAAGTGCGATGCATTTCTGCAAACGTGGCATCATTTTCATTGGGTATAAAATCTCTGATCAGGCGGAAGGACTGTGGCCATCGAAGCAGGCGGTGTTACATTTCCCGCCAAGGTTAACCCATGAAGGACAGCATGATGCCTTATTGCATCATGCCCTTGGTTGTCA
The DNA here is from genome assembly GCA_947462335.1 of Harmothoe impar. NCBI lineage: Eukaryota > Metazoa > Annelida > Polychaeta > Phyllodocida > Polynoidae > Harmothoe > Harmothoe impar. Next base: position 3,935,953 of record OX381708.1, read on the forward strand.
TGATGCATGAATGCAGCCCTGGTGTGTAACTCGCCAGGGCATCATGCCGACCCTACAGGGTTGAGACAATCCCGAGGGGTCTGCATGATGCCCTGGTGAGTTACTCGCCAGGGTCGCATTAGGATATCATGACGACAAATGTCATCTTTTAGCAACATGCCATCCTTAAAGGCTTAACCGCCCCATGTGACATTTTGAGTGCTTACAGCTTGTGGGATATTCATGACATGAATAAACAGAAAGGACATTTTTGGGTCATCCTCAATAAATGTTGCTTCGTTTCAGTATTCATACTTTAAGGACGGCATGTCGCAATATTTCTCGTCATGATGCAGCAATGCAACCCAAGCCGGTGATGCATTGGTGCATCATACCAACCCTCAGGCAGTTGTCATGATGCTTGAATGCAGCATTGGTGAGTTACTCTCCCCAGCCCTGCATTCATGCATCATGGCAACCATGGCATGATGCATTAAAGCACTATGCGACAGTCAAAGTGTTAACGTCCGCCCACCTACGAGCGTCTCTTATTGCCCATGTGATACCCCCGTCCTACCTCCTTTCTTCCTTGAGTCCCTCAAACCCCCGCCTTACTAACTCACATTTCAGCTTCCTGCCATGCGCTATTAACCAGGCTGTCTAATGTCATACCTGACTCAGCAAATATCTGTCCTACTACTGCAAGGCAGACTACCACTATTTGTGGCTGACTTGTTGCCAACTTGAGATATGTCCCGTGAGGTACTTAATCAATCAAAAGTCTCCACCTGGCTATTGCCTCCTACTAGGTGATCTCCCCCTTCTTCCCCTTCTCCCTCTTCCTTCCTCCTCTTCCCTCCCTCCCTCCTTCTCCCTTACCTTTCCTGCCACACCTCCTCCCTCCCTCCCTCCCTCCCTCCCTCCCTCCCTCCCTCCCTCCCTCCCTCCCTCCCTCCCTCCCTCCCTCCCTCCCTCCCTCCCTCCCTCCCTCCCCCTCTCTCTCTCTCTCTCTCTCCCTCCCTCCCTCCCTCCCTCCTTCCCTCCCTCCCTCCCTCCCAGCCTCCCTCCTTCCCTCCCTCCCTCCCTCCCTCCCTCATTCCCTCATTCCCTCCCTGCCTGCCTGCCTGCCTCTCTCCCCCTCCCTCCCTCCCTCTCTCCCTCCCTCCCTCCCTCCCTCCCTCCCTCCCTCCCTCCCTCATTCCCTCATTCCCTCCCTGCCTGCCTGCCTGCCTCTCTCCCCCTCCCTCCCTCCCTCCCTCCCTCCCTCCCTCCCTCCCTCCCTCCCTCCCTCCCTCCCTCCCCCTCATCCCCCCCTGTCCCCCCCCCCTGCGGGTAGGTAGATGACGGTGATACAGTGGTAATGGACCCCATAGGCGGGGGCAGTTCCCAGGGGTCCGTGTCCCGGAAGTGGTTGGGTGGGTGGTACCTTGGTCGGCCACCAGGGGGCCATGTGAGGTGGGTGGGGGGCACATTAGCGCCCCCGTGTGGAATGAACGGGCACTTCCTGTACCGCTCTAAAGACTACCTGGACGCCTCCTGGCGGCATTTGGTGGCAACTGGGGGGGTAACCATTTAAGGACGGCATAGTGCATTAATGCATCATGCCCTTGGTCGGCATGATGCATGAATGCAGCCCTGGCGAGTAACTCGCCAGTGCTGCATTCAAGCATCATGCCGACCCTACGGGATTGAGACACTCCCAAACGGTTGGCATGATGCTGCAATGGAGCTGTATTGGTGCATCACGACGACAAATGTCGTCTTTTAGCGACACTTCCGGTACCGCTCTAACGACTACCTGAACACCACCACTCTCCCAGCACAGTCTCAGATCAGACTCTGCCAAAAGGCCCGGACTTCAGGAAATCTTCTGTGGAACAAGGGAGGAAGCAGTACTACTTACTTGTCTGCCCTCTATCACACACTGCCATCTCAATACACCAAAAATAGTTCCCAGGAATATGTCCAATTGGACCATCAAAACATGTTGAATGCTTCTATAATTTTAAACAGTTGGCCTTCATCAATCCCTTAACATATTTGAATCAAATCATTGTTGTATAAATGAGGATCTCAAAAGCATGGTGTACGTAAGTTTTCAGGGAAATAATGGACTTTGAATTCTCCTGGTTACAACATTTACCACCAGTTTTACAACTCACAGTGGACACCATCGAAGATAAACACCAGTCCCTGCTAATTTCCCAAAGACACTGTGTATCCAGTCCAGCTGTGAGCTCATTAAGGAAGCCCTTTGTCGGCCTCACCAGCAGGTCCCAGATTCAGTAGAGTCAAGGAACGGAGGACAAGGCAAATAAAAGAACACTTGCTATCCTTCGCAAAGAGTAGGGGACGTGCCCCAGTAGGGTTTTCTCCCTCACCTCATAGATTCGATCATCCATAGATGCGGTCTAGGCCGTGATATGGAAAAAAAATATCATAAACTTGTTTGTGACAGCAGGTTGATTGTGCTAATTTGCCTTTCAGAGTATCGGGGTTGGGGCATGATGTGTTAATATTGTGTTGATGTGACAAATTGTTTTTTTTAATTGTTGATAATGTGTGTTTGTCTTACAGAGTATCGGGGGGGGGGGTATGATGTGTTAATGTCATGTTGATAAGGCTCCTTGACTGTATGTGGCGTACAGCTTGGTACTCGACCTATAACTACTACGTTTGTGTTACAGAGTATCGGGGTGTGGGCATGATGTGTTAATGTCGTGTTGATAAGGCTCCTTGACTGTATGTGGCGTACAGCTTGGTACTCGACCTATAACTACTACGTGTGTTTGTCTTACAGAGTATCGGGGTGGGGGTATGATGTGTTAATGTCGTGTTGATAAGGCTCCTTGACTGTATGTGGCGTACAGCTTGGTACTCGACCTATAACTACTACGTTTGTGTTACAGAGTATCGGGGTGTGGGCATGATGTGTTAATGTCGTGTTGATAAGTACAAACATAGAACTGTCTTGGTGACAGCTAGGGCCCCAGACGGGTAAATTTGACAAGGCGACACAAAGCCGCAGGCTGAGTGGAATGCGCCCCAGCCCCCACGAGTGAAATACATCAGAGCGGTATCAATGTAGTTGGCATTTGTGTTTATTTTTTATTTGAAGCCATTTAATGAAGGAAAAATTAATTTTTTTAGCCTGTTGAATACGGCCACCTTGTATTCAATAGGGGGCATTGAAAACGGCCTTCTAGTGCTTAAGCATAGGAGAATGTGTATTTCCAAAAAATAAATAATGTGTGTTTGTGTTTCAGAGTATCGGGGTGGGATCTTACTCAGTGTGCCGGCAGTGTGTACACAAACTGACGGGACAGGAGTACGCCGTCAAGGTAACGCTTTACTGATATGTTACTATCTAACTCAATAAAACGCTAGAACTACAGAAACTTCACTCATTTAGAGACATCAGAACTTGGCGCATCCTGTAAATATTCTTGAGACAGGAGTATGCAGTCAAGGTAATACCGCATATATCGTATAAATCGTATATTACCATCATTCATTCTGTACCCCTCAAGGGTGTTTTTTTTTTGGTGTTTTAATATAAAAAGGGTTTTATTTCCAACCTTTTATTAGATTGCATCATTCCATCCTTAAAGGGTGAAAAAAGATTAAAATTGATTGAATTGTATTTTAGATCATGGACAAAGACAAGCGAGACCCTGCTGAGGAGGTGGAGATCTTACTGAGGTATGGGGAGCACCACAACATTATCACACTTAGAGAGGTAAGTTAGCAAATCGAATTGGAAATTCTTTTATTGAAAATTCTTTTATTGAGAATTATAAAAGGCTTTGCGCTTGTAGGTTTCTCGCTAGGCCTACATTAAAGCGCTATGATGAAAAAGTATGATAAAAATTGATAAATTTTGGCAAATTAATTTTTTTACTGTTAACATTACAGTTGGCTAGAAATAATGAAAATTTCTCTAACATGGAAGATTGATCAACTCTTGACTACTAAAATGTGATATTTGACTGTGAAAGTCTATATTTTGCTGAATGTTTTGGTTCCTCAGTTTAAAAAGATATTTAGATTTTTTTAAAGTGACCCCATTCTCTGCCCCCTTACAGGTGTATGACAACGGTAACAAGGTGATGCTGGTGACCGAGTTGATGCGAGGTGGAGAGCTGCTCGACAAGATCCTCAGACAGAAGTTCTTCTCTGAGCGGGAGGCGAGCGCCGTCCTACAGACCATCTCCCGCACCGTCCACTACCTCCACTCACAGGGGGTCAGTCACCGCTACTTACACTATACACATGACTGCAACATTGAGGGGCATTGATACTGGGAATATGTTAATATAGGGTCAACTTGTGGTATATAGACAAAACTCCACACCATTGACATACTTCATACTTCACAAGTTAAAGCTGGGTCATATCACACGATGCCGAAGGCTTAGTGTGATATGACCCAGCTTTAACTATTGAAGTATGTGTACATGTATGTCAATAAGTGTGGTTTTGTGTGTATTACATGTTCCTACTGTCTTAAAATGAAGAAAATCAACAAACTCACAGGCTATGGAGTATGGCTACACTGTACTTCATGGGGGCATGGAGTACGGAGCTCCCATAGGCTTAGCATAGCAAGGCCGTACCATCATGTAATAAATGCTTCGATGGATGTTTCATTTAGAAAAGTTAATTTAGAAAAAAATGAAGCAAGCAACTTTTTTTTTCTGATTGAAATTTACCCAACCTCTAAAAAAAAGAAATTAGTGAACCCAGTACAAGATAATGAATTAATTGATCAGGGGAATCAATAGAAGAAAAATGAGGCTAGCAAAACCCATTGATTTCAAAAAGAAATAAAAAAATGTTAAATCCATTTCAAAAATGGGTATGCGTTATCCATTGAGCCATTTTTTTGGTCTGGCCTGAATATTAAGGCCCATTAATACTATTATATTGATATCTTAATACAGGGTTAATTTTATAGTAATTGATGGCACAGCACTGGGGCCATTGTCTAATTCATAATTCTCATTTCACAGTTCACTACATATATCTCAGGTATAATATCATTTCTCTGTGCACCTACTTGGAAATTTCCATTTCCATAGATGCAATCATCGTAGATTCAATCACCATCACTGCCCTTGATATTTCAAATCTTAACCGCGGCTTTGTCTCCTCCTCCTCCCCAGGTGGTACACCGAGACCTGAAGCCCTCCAACATCCTGTACGCGGATGCCTCTGGGTCGCCCTCCAGTCTGCGTATCTGTGACTTTGGGTTTGCCAAGCAGCTGCGGGCAGACAACGGGCTGCTGATGACGCCCTGCTACACGGCTAACTTTGTGGCCCCCGAGGTGCTCAAGAAGCAGGGCTACGATGCGGCCTGCGACGTGTGGAGTCTGGGCGTGCTGCTCTACACCATGCTCGCTGGGTGAGTGCCGTCATGTGGCTGAGTTATACTGTGTACCTCTCATACTGATACTTGTATGGTGTAAGCTGAAAGTGGCATCCTGTCAAACCAGCAGTTCCTAGAAAAGTGTTGGTAAGATTAGGGTGTAGACAGAAGGGTTGTCATGGTAACAGTGTTGGTAAGATCAGGGTGTAAACAGAAGGGTTGTCATGGTAACAGGGCTGGTATGACTTGGGTTTTGTATTTGTGAGGTTAAATAGGGATTTGAGGCAGGGATGAGGAATCTTGTAAAGAGGGAGTATAAAAGTAGATAGGCAGTGAAGGAAAGGTGCTTGAAATGTTATTTCTGGTATTTAGCCGTACATAACTAAGTCCTCTGTGTTTACAGACACACACCGTTTGCTAACGGCCCTAACGACACGCCCAACGACATCCTGTCGCGGATCGGGGAGGGCAAGTTCACGCTGAGTGGAGGTAACTGGGACTCTGTGTCACCCGCAGCCAAGGTAAGGACGGAGTGAACACCGGGCTCCATGAATACAATAATACAGCTCACCACAGCATTCTACTCAATGGTCTGGCTCATAACAAAAGTGCTTGAAATTTGTTTTCACTATGTTCCTACATGATCCAAACCTCGCCTATAAACCGGATGGGAGTTTGGGGCTTAAAATTCGGCTTATAGCAAATACAAATTTGGCTAATAACCAAGGTTTTACGGTAGTTAAAAGTTTAAATGGGGACCTTAGTTATTTAAAGATGCTATATTTTCAGAAAAAAGGGAAATGTACAGAAGATTCTCGCTGTGGACCCCCACTTCTACGTAACTCTACGTCTCTATAACTCAGATAACAAAAGATGTTTGTAAAAAATTTTAAAAAATGTCTTGTTGTTTCAGGACCTGGTACAGAAGATGCTTCACGTGGACCCACACCGCCGCATCACACTGCAGCAAGTGCTGAACCACGCCTGGATCGCTAACCGCGACTCGCTGCCACACATACGGCTCACCCTGCAGGACGCACAGCTCGTCAAGGTAACTATCGTGTTGTAATCTGACTTATACCGAGACTCACACGGTAACTATCGTGTTGTAATCTGACTTATCGCTAACCGCGACTCGCTGCCACACATACGGCTCACCCTGCAGGACGCACAGCTCGTCAAGGTAACTATCGTGTTGTAATCTGACTTGTACCGAGACTCACACGGTAACTATCGTGTTGTAATCTGACTTGTACCGAGACTCACACGGTAACTATCGTGTTGTAATCTGACTTGTACCGAGACTCACACGGTAACTATCGTGTTGTAATCTGACTTATACCGAGACTCACACGGTAACTGTCGTGTTGTAATCTGACGTATACCGAGACTCACACGGTAACTATCGTGTTGTAATCTGACTTACTCGAGACTCACACGGTAACTATCGTGTTGTAATCTGACGTATACCGAGACTCCCACGGTAACTATCGTGTTGTAATCTGACTTATACCGAGACTCACACGGTAACTATCGTGTTGTAATCTGACTTATACTGAGACTCACACGGTAACTATCGTGTTGTAATCTGACATATACCGAGACTCACACGGTAACTGTCGTGTTGTAATCTGACGTATACCGAGACTCACACGGTAACTATCGTGTTGTAATCTGACTTATTCCGAGACTCACACGGTAACTATCGTGTTGTAATCTGACGTATACCGAGACTCCCACGGTAACTATCGTGTTGTAATCTGACGTATACCGAGACTCCCACGGTAACTATCGTGTTGTAATCTGACTTATTCCGAGACTCACACGGTAACTATCGTGTTGTAATCTGACTTATACCGAGACTCACACGGTAACTATCGTGTTGTAATCTCACTTATACCGAGACTCACACGGTAACTATCGCTAACTGTCGTGTTGTAATCTGACTTATACCGGGACTCACACGGTAACTATCGTGTTGTAATCTGACTTATACCGAGACTCACACGGTAACTATCGTGTTGTAAATTGACTTATACGAGACTCACACGGTAACTGTCGTGTTGTAATCTGACTTATACCGAGACTCACACGGTAACTATCGTGTTGTAATCTGACTTATACCGAGACTCACACGGTAACTATCGTGTTGTAATCTGACTTATACCGAGACTCCCACGGTAACTATCGTGTTGTAATCTGACTCATACCGAGACTCACACGGTAACTATCGTGTTGTAATCTGACTCATACCGAGACTCACACGGTAACTATCGTGTTGTAATCTGACTTATACCGAGACTCACACGGTAACTATCGTGTTGTAATCTGACTTATACCGAGACTCACACGGTAACTATCGTGTTGTAATCTGACTTATACCGAGACTCACAAGGTAACTATCGTGTTGTAATCTGACTCATACCGAGACTCACACGGTAACTATCGTGTTGTAATCTGACTCATACCGAGACTCACACGGTAACTATCGTGTTGTAATCTGACTTATACCGAGACTCACACGGTAACTATCGTGTTGTAATCTGACTTATACCGGGACTCACACGGTAACTATCGTGATGTAATCTGACTTATACCGAGACTCACACGGTAACTATCGTGTTGTAATCTGACGTATACCGAGACTCACACGGTAACTATCGTGTTGTAATCTGACGTATACCGAGACTCACACGGTAACTATCGTGTTGTAATCTGACGTATACCGAGACTCACACGGTAACTATCGTGTTGTAATCTGACTTATACCGAGACTCACACGGTAACTATCGTGTTGTAATCTGACTTATACCGAGACTCACACGGTAACTATCGTGTTGTAATCTGACGTATACCGAGACTCACACAGTAACTATCGTGTTGTAATCTGACGTATACCGAGACTCACACGGTAACTATCGTGTTGTAATCTGACGTATACCGAGACTCACACGGTAACTATCGTGTTGTAATCTGACTTATACCGAGACTCACACGGTAACTATCGTGTTGTAATCTGACTTATACCGAGACTCACACGGTAACTATCGTGTTGTAATCTGACTTATACCGAGACTCACACGGTAACTATCGTGTTGTAATCTGACTTATACCGAGACTCACACAGTAACTATCGTGTTGTAATCTGACTTATACCGAGACTCACACGGTAACTATCGTGATGTAATCTGACTTATACCGAGACTCACACAGTAACTATCGTGTTGTAATCTGACTTATACCGAGACTCACACGGTAACTATCGTGTTGTAATCTGACTTATCGCTAACCGCGACTCGCTGCCACACATACGGCTCACCCTGCAGGACGCACAGCTCGTTAAGGTAACCTCAAAACTCACATTCGGTATATAGGCGAGGTTTTGATATGTACTTTAAATCCCTAAAGGCTGAGCTCTCAATTTGAAAAAAAATTCAGCCTATCTAAAGAAGGATTAAAAATAAATTCGTTTTCTCTTTTATCTAATGTATTAGAATCACGGCTAAAAGCTAAATCCCCAATTGGAGAGAAAAAAGCGTTTCATAGAAATAGCTTTTTTTGCATAAGCCTGCGATGGTCGTCCTATGACCAAGAAACTTTAAAACATTCAGCTCAAGGTTAGCGACTTAACCATATAAGGATGGCATCATGCCCCTGGTCGTCATGATGCATGAATGCATTGAAGCACCCTATGGGGTTGAGACACTCCCAAAGAGTTGGCATGATGCACCGATGCAGCACCAGTGAGTTACTCGTTATGGCTTGTATTGGTGCATTATGATGACAAATGTCAACTTTTAGTGACATGCCGTCCTTAAAGGGTTAAATGTTAATGGTGGTAATGGCGACCGGAAGTGTGTCCTGGTGTTAAAACTGTGTTTCTACGTCAACAGGTTGTCCCCCATTAACCCTTTAAGGACGGCATGTCGCTAAAAGATGACATGTGTCGTCGTGATGCACTAATGCAGCCCCAGAGAGGGCTCGCCAGGGCTGTATTAGTGCATCATGCCAATCCCTCAACCCCATAAGGTCAGCATGGTGCTTGAATGCAGCACTGGTGAATTTCTCGCCAGGGCTGCATTCATGCATCATGATAATTAAGGGCATAGTGTATTAAAGCATTAAGCCATCCTTAAAGGGTTACCTTCTGAAGGTCAGTACTTCTTAGAAACACCAACCCACACAGAGGGGAGGAAGGAGAACTAGAGCATGGTGTCAGTAAAAGGGTCCCTCACCGGGCCTGGGCACACCTGGCCACGGTACACCCACGCCGCATGAAGCATTCATGCATCATGCCATACTCGTCATGATGCATGAGTGCAGACCATACCGGGTACCGTATATCCACTTAGGAGTGTATCAACGTTTTATGTTCAGCATGATGTATAAATGAGTTACTCCGCCACAAGGGCTATCAAAACATTAAGACATTGACCATATATAAGTGGCCCCTCTCGATATGTTGGCTTGAGCGAGGGACCATTACAAAGTCTGTATGGCCGCTGATTGGTGCAATATTTCCCAATATTTGGCCTCATTATGACGTCATATAGCAAACATATGGCACGCGGGGCATTATGGGTAAACTAAGACCGTGAACTCTCCCCAGTGTGTAATGGTGCCACACTCCAAGAAGATATCGAGAGGGGCCGAACAATTAGATGGTCTATATTAGGACAATATATGGCATAACACATTTAAGCGCTATGCAGCCCCAAGTACGAACTGCGTGGGTGTACGGCGGTATCGCCTTTTACATTAAACAAAGAATATCCATGTTTAGTGATAAAGACATCCCAGGGACGTAATACCGAGCCTTTTATTAGCTATTTCAAAAGAAATATGTGTCAAACACAAAGAGAAGTTAAAGAACTTTGATAATTGTTGTCCCCCATTAACAACCCCAGCTTAAGTCAGATGAGACAAAAAAAAAGTTGGTTAATGGATTACGCTTTGGAAAAGACGGTCATAGTTTTGGTGCATTTTTTTGTCTTTGAAACTTTTTATTATCGATGTATTTTGATCGTGGAAAACTAGAGCGAGTTCAGAATCATTGAGAAAAAAATGAATATTTAGGTATCTTTTTTTTTTAATGGGGCCAGGGAAATCCATTGAAAATGTTGATGAATTGAAATTTCCGGGATAACATTGCCGAAATCCTTAGACCAATGCTATTTGTTGGCTGGCCTTAGCAATGTTTTAGAAACTCATTGGTGGCTCTTGTTATCTACAATTGCATCACAATTCTTGTTGCTATAGAAATACAAACTGCTGTTACCAATTATCTATGAAATGACTCACCAAAATAGCTACGAAACCAATCTTTAATTGCATATTGTGATGAATTTAATCAAGAATCACATGAAATAAATACAGAGATCCACTCATGGTGAACTCCTGGTTTCTCCACTCGTGGTGCATTGGATCGCATCACTCTCGGCTCCGCCTCATGTGATACAATCCAATGCACCACTCATGGAGAAACCTGTCGTTCAGACAGATTATCGTGGACCTCTGTCTATTTCTCTAATGATTAATATCCACATTTAATACTGTTTGTATTGATGGTTAAAGATGTCAATATAAAATATAAAATGACTGAATTCTCAGACTGTGTTTGTCTTGTGTGTTGCAGGGAGCGATGACGGCCACCTTCAAGGCCCTCAACTCCAGCCCCAAACCCATGTTGGAACCGGTCGGAGCCTCCAGTCTCGCTCGTCGCCGGGGGAAGGCACGGCCGGCCACCGGGTCCACAGAGGTGTAGAGCCTCCCGCGTACTACGGGGGGCCGGGGGGGGGGGGGGGGGTCATCACGGTCTCCCTATACAGAGGTGGCTACCACCTCCCATGTCCACCCTAGGTGAGGTGGAGCTTAACCCTGTAAGGGCCGCTTAGCCCTTTAAGTGCGGCGTATCGCTAAAAGATTGTCGTTTGTCATCATGATGCAGCCCTGGCAATGCTGGCCCTTTAGGAGTGTCTCAACTCCATAGGGTCGGCCTGATGCTTGAATGCGGCACTGGCGAGTTACTCGCAAGGGCTGCACTGGCGAGTTACTCGCAAGGGCTGTATTCATGCATCATGATGACCAAGGGCATGATGCATTAAGGTAGTAGGCCATCCTTAAAGGGTTAATGTGCTATGTCTTGTCATGGTGTCATGCTAACATAGCACTTTAAGCAGCACGCTGCCCTTCATGGGTTAAGCCCTCATCAGCAAACCAGCAATCCAGACATCCAGCTGAGCTGTATAGACTGTATCGACTCACGACTATCAACAGGCCGTCTATATGGGCCAGACGTTGACATGGGAGACCCCCGCCCCCTACACCTCTACATCCACAGCCGTCTACTATCTCAGTACTTGTAGTTGATATAACACACATGACCCCCGTACCCCGGGGGGGGGGGGGCTCCCCGGGGGGGGCGTGGGGGGGGCTCTCCGTATTACCGTTAACCCGCTTCATACCGCCGCTTCCTACTCTACTTCCACCGGCGGTGCTCCCGGCACGCCGACACTCGGCCGGCCGCCACCTGGGGGCGTGACCTTGTACTTAGACGCTACTCACTGGGGGTGGGGAGGGAACCAATCAGGTGTCAGATAAGTAGGTCACTCTGACCTGAGGTGAACCAATCAGACTGAAGATATTAAGTAGGTCAGTGTGTCATCAAGTGTACCAATCAGACTGCAGAGAAGTAGGTCACTGTGACCTGAGGTGAACCAATCAGACAAGTGAACCAATCAGATTGCAGAGAAGTAGGTCAGTGTTGGACTTTACTAGGGGTCACTTCCCCCCCCCCCCCCCTCACAGGGGCTGCATCTGACGTGAAGGTGTGAGGCGCTGTTTGCTGTGTCAGTGCAGGGTGTATGTATAAGGGATATGTGTAAGTGTCACCGTAAGCGGTAAGTCCCTGGGGAACAGGGGCGGTGAGCCCCCGGTGAGGTGCCTGGATGCCACAGTGGGTGTTAGCGGGAGACGGGGGGGGGGGGGGAGGAATGCTGAGTAACTCATTTCCAAGATGTATCTAAGTGTCTTTTTTACAGATGAAGATGTAGATTTTTTTGTGTTTACTACTTCTGTGGAACGGAGGAGCCTTTTTCTGAATAGAGTAAATCTGTAATAATAAAAAACATAAAACACAAAAAAAAATTGTATGAGAAAGCAACTTACGGCAATCAATGTGAAATTCCTTCTGAATATGCAATGGGTCCTTTAATGGGCAAAGTAGTGAATATGTCAATGCATTTTTTCGTTAGCTTGGCAGGTGGGTAGAAACCATGGTAATCATGGTGATCTATGCGGTAACCATGGTAACCCATGATGTAACTATGGTGACTAATAAGGTAACCATGGTAATGCCATAGTAACCCATGCAGTAACCATGGTAATCCATGCAGTAACCATGGTAATCCATGCAGTAACCATGGTAATCCATGCAGTAACCATGGTGATCCATGTGGTAACCATGGTAATCCATGTGGTAACCATGGTAATCCATGCAGTAACCATGGTGATTCATGCAGTAACCATGGTGATCCATGCAGTTACCATGGTGATCCATGCAGTAACCATGGTGACCCATGCAGTTACCATGGTGATCCATGCAGTTACCATGGTGATCCATGCAGTAACCATGGTGACCCATGCAGTTACCATGGTGATCCATGCAGTAACCATGGTGATCCATGCAGTCACCATGGTGATCCATGCAGTAACCATGGTGATCCATGCGATAACCATGGTGATCCATGCAGTAACCATGGTGACCCATGCAGTTACCATGGTGATCCATGCAGTAACCATGGTGATCCATGCAGTCACCATGGTGATCCATGCAGTAACCATGGTGATCCATGCGATAACCATGGTGATCCATGCAGTAACCATGGTAATCCATGCGGTAACCATGGTGATCCATGCGATAACCATGCTGATCCATGTGGTAACCATGCTGATTCATGCAGTAACCATGGTAATCCATGCAGTAACCATGCTGATCCATGCGGTAACCATGGTGACCCATGCGGTAACCATGCTGATCCATGTGGTAACCATGCTGATTCATGCAGTAACCATGGTAATCCATGTGGTAACCATGGTAATCCATGAGGTAACCATGGTAATCCATGAGGTAACCATGGTAATCCATGTGGTAACCATGGTAATCCATGAGGTAACCATGGTAATCCATTAGGTAACCATGTTCTCTCACATAGTAGTGCTTAACTGGCATTGAGAAGGCGATGCCAGCAGAGGTGATTAAAAGAATGGTTTCCAGATGACAAAACCTCATGTTAATCATGTAGTGTGTAGAGGTGGTGTACGGTGTGTGAGAGGATGAGGCATAGACAGTACTTACACATCATTACCTACACACACACACACACACTCGCGGGCCACAGCAGGGGTGCGCGTCTTCTCTAGTTGAATTTTCAAAAACAGAAAAAAAGAAATCCAAATGCATTGATAGCAGGACCACCTGGTGAGGTTCTTGACTCTGGTGTGAGTCCTTGTTGCCAGCATGGTGTCTCTGTGTGTCTGTGTGTCCTGTCTGACTGCTGTAGTGTGTCATAGGACGGCAGTGCTGGGGAGGGCAGTCCTCCCAACCCACAACAACTAACTCTTTATATGCAATTTGTCATTTAATATATTTACTAAATCTCTCAAAGTGTTTGAGTATAACGTTAACCCTTTAAGAGCGGCATGATGCCTGCCTTAAGGTTTCATGTTGTTTACAGGTTGTCATGATGCACCAATGCATCACCCGGTACTGTGCAGGGCCTGCGGTGGTGCATCATGCCGACACTTCAGGCGTTTAGGGAGTGGTCACTTTTTAACAACAGGGGGGGGGGGTCGGTGGATTTTAACGCGAGCGGGTCGAAAATTGTATGGTCCCCCCACGGCAGGGGTCGAAATTCTTTTGGTCCTTCCCTCAGGCAAGTTGAAATTGAGCGCGGCGGACCCCTTTGAGCTATAGTAAGGCGCAGGCTTTTTCGCTAAAAAAGGGTGCAATTTTTTTGGTCCCCCCCTCAAGAGGGGACCAAATTTTTTTGGTCCCCCCCCTTCAAGGGGTCCCAATTTTTTTGGTCCCCCCCCCCCCAAATCCACCAACCCCCCCATGTTGTTAAAAAATGACCACTCCCTTATCGACCCTGTCATGACCTGAGAATGCAGTGTGAATACATTGACAGAGCGCTGTGTCACTGACCAGTCGGCAGAGTGCACCGATGCACTGCCACCAAAGGGTTAATTAAGTAATACAGATGTCTGTTTCTACAGTCTTGTAATGAAAATAATATGAAGAAAAGAAGGCTTTACTGTTGCCAAATGATTATGTTGGACAGCCCCATTTGGGGCCACAGCTGAGTAGGGCCATGTTAGAATCATGATACTATTGTCACATTGTAACCCGCGGAGGGCGGCATGATGCTTTAATGCACCTTGTCATCATGATGCTTGAATGCATGCGGCCTTGGCGAGGAGCTCTGGCAGTGCTTCATTCATGCATGCATCATACAGACCCTATGGGGTTGATACACTCTTTAAGGGTCGGTGCGGATGTACCAGTGCACTGCTCGCGAGTTACTCACCGGCGCTGCGCTGGTGCATCATGATGACAATGGCAGCCTGTAGCGTCATGATGCACTCCTACATGGTTCATGATGCGCCTCCACTGAGGCGGAAAACTGCCACTAGAGGCACCACTAGCACAGTGGCTGCTGCCTCCTGGTGGCAAAACATGTTAAAATGATATATAATAAACTGTGTAAATATATTGTAAAGGTATAATGAAGATAAACCAGAGTCATTTCTTCTACTTTTGTACGTTTTCCTTCTGCTACACCACACTCTGTATAGAGGCCCCGTGCGGGGTGGTCCCGCGGGGCGCTCGGTGGGAGCAGACATCATTGTTGTATGTATATAGTCCTTGATGCAGAATTATACTAATATCACTTATATGACAAAAAGAAGAAGAGAAAGAAAGGAAAAATGGATGGTATTATAGAAAAATGGGGAAATAAAAAATAAATAAAAAGTTATATGTATATTACAAAAATGTTTTGTGTTGAGTGTTCTCTGTTATATTTGTGTGTGAGAATTAGAGTATATATTATCTGAGAGACAACTTAAATTCTGATATAGATAAAAGCGAAAATTAACAGAGTATCTGAAGTATTTTTCATTTTGAAAGAAATTACCATTTTTCACGGTTTTCCAAAGACTGGACATTTTTTGGTAAAAATCTACATTTTACAAAGAAATTCCCGACCCTAGAGCTGTTGAATAGCGTAAGTCTAGATAATAGATTACGAGGCAACCTGAACTCAAAACCAAAGAGAGACATTGCGAGAATTTCTCTCGGAGGTCCGTAAATAGGTCAATACATAGTCCAGGTAATTTGTAACAGATTTAGGTACTTCTGAAGGAAATAGTGAAAGTTATAATAGGCCTTCACAGGAGCGCTGCCTTATCATAGCCTGTCTCCTGCCCTGCCTTATACTAGCCTGTCCCCTGTTCTGCCTTATCATAGCCAGTCCCTGCCCTAACGATCCTAGCCTGCCCCCTGCCATGCCCTATCCTAGCTTGTCCAATGCCCTGCCTTATCCTAGCCTGTCCCTTGCCCTACCTTATCCTATCCCAGAGCAGGACAAAGCAAGGCAGAGCAAAGTAATGTAGAGTCGGCCATGGCAGAGTAAGACAAAGCAGAACACAGAGAGTATAGCAGGGTAGACCAAGGCAGAGTAATGCAAGGCAAAGTAATGCAGCGTAGAGCAAGGCAGGGATAGACAGGATAACGCAGAGCTAACTAATGTAGAGCAGAGCAAAAGAGTAATGTACCCTAGTGCATAAACAGCCACACCATGTTTGCAAGTGTGGCCCAGAGTGGGCTAACCGAAGGGGGCCCGTCGGTTTAGGGCACTCGGCTTTGGTGTGGCCTTTAGCGGGCTGCCCACTTTGGGCTCAGATCGGGTTTTAGACGGGCTGAAAGAGGGCTCAGATCGGGTTTTGGACAGGCTGCCCATACCTCAGCCCAGCCATCTGCCCAACATGAAACCCTGCTCAGTTTTGCCCAAATTCAAACAGCCAATCCGAGATAAAACCAAATTGGCCCCATAAAGCAGGGCAAAGTAAATAGTGCAGAGCAGAGCAGTGTAGATTAGAGCAGGGCAAAATAGGTAGAGTAGTGTAATGTGGAGTAGGGCCGAGTAAGACCGACCTTGTCCCGTGCTATTCTGCTCTACATCACTGCTCTGACTCGCCCTGCCTGGCTCTAATCTACATTACACTGCTCTGTATTGCTCTGCAGGCCCTTATTATATCTTACTCTGACTTGCTCTATCTATTATTTTGCTCTGCCTTATTCTACCTTGATCCACCCTGCCACACTCTACACTACTTGCTGCATGAATATAGCTGTTTGGCATTCTATGGGTGCATACAAGAGGTTTTGTGTTTTCTGCCAAATGTGCAAGTCAGCATGATGCTTGAATGTAGCACTGTTACACGCCAGAGCTGCGTTCATGCATCATGACGATCAATAGAATGCATCATGGCCCTCGGCCGGCATGATGCATGAATGCAGCACTTAGTCTAATTGCCAGGGCTGCATCCATGCACCATGCCGGCTACCGTAAAACCTCGCGTATAAGCCGCGGCTAGTACGCAAATCAGATCGGCAGTGCGGCTTATAGGATCAGCCCAGGGTCGGGGTGCGTCTTATACGGGAGTTTTTGCCACTATAGTACTGTACTAAAATCGGCACATTCAGATCGCCATTGTGGCTTATAGGATTGGCCTTAATTCAGGGTGCGGCTTATACGCGAGTTAGACTTATACGTGAGGTTTTACATTATATACTAATATAGGGCCTGCTCATGGTTGATACACTCCCAACCAGGGGCGTGGCAAGCAGTTTCAAAGTAGGGGGGACTGAGGGGTATTTTGATCCTTTTTGGCCCCTTTTTACTTGACCTTTTTGGTTTGACCTTTTTTGGGGTTGATCAAAAGTGCCCCCCCCCCCCCCCCCGGTTGCCACGCCCCTGGCCAGCTCAGGCTCAGCATCATGATGTCCATGCTGACACACGCTGGGTGACAGATGCACCTGTTGCCGGGAAGTCTTCAGATCTCTGTCCATGTCCTACATGTAAGGAGGTTAACACATTCAGTCCGCTTTGCTGCTTCACCCAGTCAGGCCCTGGTCAGGCCACTCACTTTACTACTTTTTTTTGGCCTAATGATTAGGCCAAAAAAATGGTTTGTTTCAGGTAACATGGGCAAAAAATGTAGGGTCCTTAGGCCGATTTTTTCTCTCTTTTTTTTTCCTTTTTTTTCTAACATGAAAGTACTAGCCAGCCGGTCTGAAAACCCTATAATTGACCAAAAAATGTATTGAAAAAAGAGTGAGGAATTTTTTTTCGAAATTGCATAAAAAAACATAGGGTCGGCCTTGTTTTGATAGGGTCGGTTGGGTGACCTGAAACAAACCTTTTTTTTGGCCACGTGTCTACAATTGTATGTACTTGTCAGTAGAATCTGTGAAGATTTCGGGGTATATTTCTAGCTCTAGCTTTTTCTTTGGTTGCCCCCTCAAGAGGTGTCCACATTTTTTTGCCCCCCTCCCCCAAATCCACCAAACCCGACACTGTTGTTTATTAATTAGACAACTCCCTAAGACCCGGTTTGAGGGCAGAGCTTCTTCCTGGGGGTGTAACTTGACTAAATTCTCTATTTACCTGGAAAAAAAACGCAACAATAAACGTAATGAGGTCCATTACAAAAACAATTTTAAATTCAGTTGGTATACTAGGTGCCTTTGACACATTTACCCAGGGATATGAGTAGATGGAGGGTATATAATCATTCGAATTACCGGTAGTGTCGATTGCTCCCCATGTACCCGATATATGCACTTGGGTGGTAAACGCACTAGGGGTTTAGATGGGGGCGGGGGGGGGGGCATGTCGCATGTCGAATCTCAGAAATTGGCACGTCATGTCACTTAAAATTCCCTTGTCCCGTGTCGCCCCCTGCCATGTCCCATGTTAAGACTACCCTATGTCATGTCACTAAGATTTCCCCTCATGTCACTAGTGGTATACTAGGCTTGATGTCGCATGTCAATTTTAAGAAATGGCCATGTCGCCATATCATATTTAGGCATCTACCTACATACACGAGAGTGAGGATGAGAAACAAGTGTAATGTTGATATAGTCAGAGTGTGACTAAAGAGTCTGACACCCGCGGGGTACCAGCGGCAGGATCAAAGCCGCTCGTCAGACGCAGCTTCCAGGAACGGCGGCAACCAGCGGCACCGTCATGTCGTCTGCTGCCTCATGACGTCATCACCGCCTTCCCTAGAAACACGGGGCCAAGGGTTGGTGTGAAGTCAGGGCAAACCTTACACGGTCAGATTATAAGGAGGAAAGAAAAGTTGACAGAGTTTTAACTTCTGTAGGAAGAGGAACAAGGAAACTTCTTATCTTTTTTTAAAAGATAAATTGGTATAAAACCAATTCATTGTGATGAGCAATGGAATTTAGAGGGGACCGCATTTGACTTAGACAATAGTCAAAAAGAAAGGGGAAAGAAAGACCACAATGATTGAAACCATAAATAGGGGCTCTGGATGTCCCATGTCGACTTAAGAATAGCTCATGTCCCCTGTCATTATCTTTTCAATCATCCTGTTGCATATCACTAGGACTCATGTCAAATGTCGATTCTAAGAAATAGCCATGTTGCTGTGTTGAATTTAGACACCCATTATAAAATCTATGGCTGTTTTTTTAAATATTGGGTATATATATATATATATATATATATATATATATATATATATATATATATATACCCTATATATATATATATATATATATATATATCTATATATATATACCCTATATATATATATATATATATATATATATATATATATATATATATATATATATATATATATATATAGGTAACAAAAGAAAAGGGAAAGGGGAAAAACATAATGACTGACACAGTAAATAATACAGCGCAATATGAAACGTCTACCCTGCACTATTAAGTCACCTGTATGACTTTTTTTAATATCGGGTATATATATATGTACCCAATGACAGGGAGGCCAGAAGAGTACCATGACAAACAGTAGGAAGTTCACCTACTTAATAATATACATAATACACCAGTTCAGGGTCAGCACCCACGACCCCCCCCCCCCCACCTCCCCACGACCCCCCCCCCCCCCACCCCCCACACACACACACAGCACGGTGTACATGTATACTGAGGGGACGAGATCCGGCAGGAAAAGTCCCAGACCCACCTTCACGGTACCTGCGTCCCACCTGCGTCTGGTACTACTTCCGGGAAAGGTGACTCCCAAGGACACGTCAAAGACATGTCAAGGTCATGACATGCTGCAGCCCGGGGCTACGTCACAGCAGGTGTGTGTGTGGGGGGGGGGGGGGTTAATTTGTATGTCTATATAGTCTCGTTTTTATCCATGAGATACTATTGATAATATGGGAAGGTTGCTAAAATTGCCACCCAAGGACTTTCTGGTGTCTACCGATTATTTCTTATAATTTGAATCTAAAACCTTTATATAGGGTAAGCCTATAGTCAAAGTCCTTCTCAGCTTCCAGGGGCGGATCCAGGATTTGGAAAAGGGGGGGGGGCGTGAAATAGGCAATGTACGTGGGGTATTGGAAACCGGGATTGGAAATTGTCACATTAAAATGTACAGAAAAATAGGGGGGGGGGACGCACGCCGGGTCCTCCCCCCCCCCCTAAGGGAGTGATCATTTATTATCAACAGGGGGGGTGGTGGGTTTGGGGGGGGGCAAAAAAATTTGGACCCCTTGACCCGGGGGGGGGGGCAAAAAAATTTGGACTCCTCTTGGGGGGGGGGGGGAATTTAACCTGTTTTGAGCCAAAAAGCCCACGCGTTACTATGCTTCAAAGGGCCCGCGCGCGAGCCGATTTTCGACCCTAAGGGGGGGGGGGGTAAAAAATGTTGACCCCTTGACCGGGGGGGATGTAAAAAAATTTGCGCGCTCCGCGTGGAAACCCACCACCCCCGCCCTGTTGTTAAAAAATGATCACTCCCTAAATCCCCCCCTGGGCCTTCTGGTGGTGAGACAAAATGTTTGAGATTCGTATTGCTGTAGCCTCTGAAGGGGCGGGAAAAATAATGCAAGCGGTCCAATTTTTGATAACGGGTGCTTAATTTAGACCACATATATTCTCAGGGCAAAATTATTACCAAAATCACTAACCCTGAAAAGGGCCATTTTACTGATCGTGGAGAATGTAACTGAAATAATCCAAAATGTGGCAGTACTGAAACTTAGTTCCAATTACTGTAACCAAGGGTTACAGGAGTTGTCCAATTTAGGAGCCAGTCCAATTTTGGTAACCTTTCTTTAACCCTTGAGGGACCCTAAAAGATGACATTTGTCATCATGATACACCAATACAGCCGCGGCGAGTAACTCGCCAGTACTACATTTGTGCATCATGCCAACCCGATAGGGTCTGCATGATGCTTGAATGTAGCCCTGGCAAGTAACTCGCCAGGGCTATATTCAAGCATGATGATGAACAAATGCATGATGCATTAAGGTATCATGCCGTCCTCAAAGGGTTAAAGAAATCCTTTTGAAATACAATTTAATTCATGAAAAAACGCTACCCAGAGACGATTGTTTATATCATAGTCAAGGAAAACGTGATCCCCCAGTGAAGAACACTTCTTGTTCAAACCTTATAGTTAGTATTAGTAGTGTTTTGCGGATTAGGAATTCGCTAGATGTAAAACGTAGACTACATTAAGAAGTATTCTAAAGGAAATTCGTCTTTAGAGATTGTCGTTGTAATGAAGAAAATAGTTATTTCTAAAGGTATGTTTATATAGGATGCATTCTACATTGACGTGTATTGCTAGAAATGTCTAATAGAAAGAACCATCCCCACTCCAGTGATACACATGTATATATACCTCAACATATATTTCCATTAATTAATTATATATAAAGCATACATTTAGGCAATCAAAATATGTAATTAATGTATAATAGATTGTATTAAAAAATATTCATTTTTAGAGGACTTCGTTTCTTTCATGACACATTCGACAATATAGTTTCAAACAATCCCCATCTGATGGATAAACTCGTTTATACAATGTGTCAAGAGGGAAGCAATATGTAATATCCTGTTCCACAAAACGATCTTGTATGGTAGCCGGGAACTAGGACGACCATGTATGTCTACCTGCCGGTAGGCCACTCAAATAAAGCTGGTTTCTCATCAGCGCGCACATCATAAGAATCACGATTTGGTGATGGGGAATATGTGATAAATGGACAAATATTGGCATATTTGGTATCAAATTAATGCCTAAAATCTCTGCAATGCAGTGGGCTAGGAGTAACATACATTTTACTAACTATTATTGATCAACAAGCTACTAAAATGTGAAATTTGTTTGGGAAAAGTCTAAATTTACCCATGTATATTGGCCCCACAGTAAAAGACTAACTTAGGTTGAAAAAAACGCCCTTCTTAAATTTTTCAGTGCCTGGTTATGAGAAACCATCTTTTTTTTGGAGTGGCCGTATACCCAGGTATCACCCGGACACTGGGGGTGGGGGGGGGGGGGGGCGTAGTGGGGGGGGGGGGGGGTGGCATCATCATGCCCAACAGGACATGGTGGTATATATATCTTCCTCCTGTCTATTGTTAGAACAGGTCTATAAAACCGGGGGAGGGGGCTCTCTTTTACTTTATTGACAACCCATCACACTTACGTAGGGGGATATTGGGAGAAAATTGACCTTTTTTTAAAAAAAAAAGTATTTTAAATGAACCAGTACCTACCGAGATTTGTCAAAATAAGACTCTGTTTTGAAAATATGATGAACCCTTGTTTGAGGAGATATTGGTATCACCCGTACATTGGAGTAGGGGGGGGGGGGGGTGGGTGGTCCACAGTGGCGGATCCAGGATTTTCTAGAGGGGGGGGCCAAAACCTGGCCAACCTGGAGTGACTGACTGTTCCTGCGCGCACCGCACGCGAAGCGCAGCGGCCATACTAGGGTTTTTTAGGGGCATGCCCAGCCCCCCCCCCCCTCCAGAAAATTTTGAATATAGACTTGAAATGTTGCCTTCTCACACATTTTGGGACACAATAATGACTCGGGTTTGTGTCTAGCTTTTATCTTTTTGGCTTAGAAAATGTCCCCTTCTCTCTTTCTTTCCCTGTTTTCTTCTCTCTTCTTCCTCCCCCACCCCTTTTATTTGGTGGGGGGGGGGCAAGGCCCGTCGCCCCCCCCCTGGATCCGCCGATGGTGGATGGGGGGGGGGGGGAGTTTCCCCATCCCACACACCATACAACAGGACATGCTGCTTATATCTTCCTCTTGCCTGCTATAATTTCTTATTTACAGAGGTGTCCGGCAACCTGACAACCCACCACCCTTACTTGTGTGTGTGTGTGTGTGTGTGTGTGTGTGTGTGTGTGTGTGTGTGTGTGTGTGTGTGTGTATATATATATATATATATATATATATATATATATATATATATACATAAGCAGGTTAAATAAGTGAATTACAAACAAAAAAACATCACCTGGACACTTTGGGGGGGGGGGGGGGGGAGTGTGGCGGGGTGTGTGGGGGTGTAGGTGGGTGGAGGAGGGGGGGAGAGCGCCATGCCCCACCATACACAACAGGACACACTCTCCACACAGAATGATGCTATATTTCTTCCCTCTGCCTATTGTTGGAACAGGTCTATATGAATACATGTTGAGTCAAACCGTGAAGACGTTACAATGACGAGTCATGGTGTAGAGGTCGTGATGATGTACCAAATATTTTAAAAAAGGTTTGTTTCAGGTCACCCGACCGACCCTAGCAAAACAGGGCCGACACTACGTTCTTTTTTGCAATTTTGAAGAAAATGTCATATTTTTACACTTTTTGGGTCATTTTTAGGGTTTACACGGAGGATGGCTAGTACTTTCATGTTAAAAAAAAGAAAAATAAGATAAATATCCAGCCTTCCGACCCTGTCTTTCTTCCCATGTTCTCTGAACCATACCTGCCACATTTTTTGGCCTCATGTAAAAGGGTATTTCCCTCCCAAAGTGCTCCTGACAAGAGTCCAGTTTTCCACCCACATCGCTTTATGGTTCAAGGTGTATCCCCCCGCCTCCAAAAAAAAGTAAACTTTATAGATCTTGTCCGCTAGGACGGTTGGTTTGAGAGTTCCCTATAGGAAATGCTTAGTATTTTGAGGCAAAACGTCCCTTACAATAAGCATGGGAAATGTTGATTTATTGTATATTAAGTATGGGGCCTCGGGAAAACTTCCAGATTTCTATCTCCAGAAGAATCCCTTACATAAGGCATTTATGGTACAACAGGATATATATATGCCTGACACACAATGATTTAAAGATATCCCCAGACCTTTTTTGCTGAGAAATAATATTTAGTCCCAAAACCCCTATGTATATAGCGTGAAATCACTTCCTGTCCTGATTCTGCATTGCAGCAGGTCGACCTTCACAGCCTATATTGTTGCTATATTGTGCAGCATTTCTAATTTACGGTAATTGACGGGGTATTGTCAATCGGCGGTACATACATGTATTATTGGATGTATTTTATAGGGTTCCTTGTGAAAGAGTTTTGTCTGTATCTGCTGTATGTCATATGCCACTGTGTAGGACTTGATGTGCGGCCCTATGCCATTATAAGGCTGTGTCTCACCAACTTGGGCCATTGTGTTTGTCTATGACCGGGTGCCGTCTATGACCGGGTGCCATCTATGACCCGGTGCCGTCTATGACCGGGTGCCGTCTATGACCGGGTGCCGTCTATGACTGGGTGCCGTCTATGACCGGGTGCCGTCTATGACCGGGTGCCGTCTATGACCGGGTGCCGTCTATGACCGACTATCTAAAAAAGTTGTTTGGAGGGATAAACATTTAAGAAAAAAAGAATTTTTATTTATCAAGATTTTTTTTTTAATTTAAAAATATTTTTTATTCCTCCAAACAACTTTTTTAGATAGCCAGTCATAGATGGTACCCGGTCATAGACGGCCCCGGTCATAGACGGCACCCAGTCATAGATGGCCCCCGGTCAGAGACGGCCCCCAGTCATAGACGGCCCCCGGTCATGGACAAACACATTTGCCCAAGGTCGTGAGACACAGCCATAACACCACACGCGGTATGGCTTCTAGATATCGTCAGTCTGAATTAATATTTCACCGCTTCCATGACTTCCATGGTGATATGGTTCTATATCATCACCATCAACCCTTTAAGGACGGTATCTCCCTGAAAGATGACATTTGTCGTCATGAAACACCAATGGAGTCCTGGTGAGTAACTCGCCAGTGCTGCTTTGGTGCATCATGCCGACCCTTGGGGAGTGTATCAACCCCGTAGGGTTGGCATGATCCCTCAATGTAGTAAATATCTTACCATGGCTGCATTCATGCATCATGGCGACCAAGGGCATGATGCATTAAAGCATTATGCCATCCTTACAGGGTTAACGCCCTCCGCCTACTCCTCTATAAACCTTTGCAATTGACGGCAGCATAATGATTTAATTCCCCAGATCTATATATACACAGATACATTGTTGTCACATATGATACATGAATAATGATTGATTGTTGATTTATTGTATGATTAGTTTAACGTCCGGCGGGGCCTTTCTAGGAAATCCAGACCTCTACATGGTTAAAGTTTTCAGGATGGCATAATGCATAAATGCAATCATGCAGCACTGGCGAGTTATTTGCCAGGGCTGCATTCGTGTATCATGTCCATCCTATGGGGTCGATACACTCCCAAAGGGTCATCATGATGCACCAATGCAGCACTGGTGGGTTACTCCTGGGGCTGCATTGGTGCATCATGCCGACACATGTTACATGCCGTCCTTAGAGGGTTAAAGCTTTTCACTCATCCTGGACAGGTATCAAAATATACTGCTTGCCTAATATAGCAGTGGTCCGATCTACGGATATGGATGCAATCATGTATGGGGTGGGAGAATGATGGGCCGTGAATTACCTCTTTAAGGTCTGCATGTTGCTAAATGATTAGTCATCATGATGCACCAATACAGCCCCAGTGAGTAACTTAATGCTTATAACCGGGCTAACTGACATATTAGCTGCACCTAGACTTTTGCAATAAGCCTCACAGGGGTCTGATTATGACGACTTTTAATAGTGCTGTAATTTACATCTAATAAATATATATATACATGCGAGGTGTTATTGCAGTACCATCTTGGGCAGGCTTATATTCAGGGTAGGCTTATAATTGGGGCAGGCTTATATTCAGGGTAGGCTTATGTTTGGGGTAGGCTTATATTTGGGGCAGGCTAAATTATATTCGGGGTAGGCTTATATTTGGGGCAGGCTTATATTCAGTGCAGGCTTATATTTGGGGCAGGCTTATATTCAGGGCAGGCTTATATTCAGGGCAGGCTTATATTTGGGGCAGGCTTATATTCAGGGTAGGCTTATGTTTGGGGCAGGCTTATGTTCGGGGCAGGCTCAATTATATTCGGGGTAGGCTTATATTTGGGGCAGGCTTATATTTGGGGCAGGCTTATGTTTGGGGCAGGCTTATATTCAGGGCAGGCTTAATTATATTCAGGGTAGGCTTATATTCGGGGCAGGCTTATATTCGGGGCAGGCTTATATCTAGGGCAGGCTTATATTTGGGGCAGGCTTATATTTGGGGCAGGCTTATATTCGGGTAGGCTTATATTCAAGGTAGGCTTATATTCGGGGCAGGCTTATATTCGGGGCAGGCTTATACATTGTATTTGGGACCTAGCTTATAAATGGGCCAGGGGCCTGGGAATGGTGAAGTATAGTAGTCATACAGGAATTACAGCAATATGGCTGCGGTTTAATTCAAATTGATAAAACAATCATTAAATTCAATGACCATCCTGGTCTCATGTCATTTCCGTTGTCACCTCTCGCTGATTCTAATTATGCGTAATTACAGATAATTGTGTATAATTTGTAATAATTCCGGATGTTTACAGTGAATTGAATTTTTAACACTTTAAGGATGGTTTTATGCATGAATGCATCATGCCATTGGTTGTCATGATGCATGGATGCAGCCCTGGCAAGTAACTCACCAGTGCTGCATCCAAGCATCATGCCGACCTCACAGGGTTGATACACTCCCGAAGGGTCTGCATGATGCACCAATGCAGCCCTTGTGAGTTATTCGCCAGGACTGCACCGTTCATCATGACGACAAATGTCATCTTTTGGCATAATGCCATCCTTAAAGGGTTAATGAGGTTTTACAACGGGAAGCAGGAAAGGATGCACCTTTATATTAACACGCATGTGTATGTCTGTCTTCGCACCTCTGTATGAACCCAGGATGTATCTCCCTTCTCTACCTCTGTCTCTGCCTGTCTCTTCCTGTGTCCTCCTGTCTCTTCCTGTGTCCTCCTGTCTCTTCCTGTGTCCTCCTGTCTCTTCCTGTGTCCTCCTGTCTCTTCCTGTGTCCTCCTGTCTCCTCCTGTGTCCTCCTGTCTCTTCCTGTGTCCTCCTGTCTCCTCCTGTGTCCTCCTGTCTCTTCCTGTGTCCTCCTGTCTCCTCCTGTGTCCTCCTGTCTCTTCCTGTCTCTGCCTGTCTCTTCCTGTGTCCTCCTGTCTCTTCCTGTCTCTGCCTGTCTCCTCCTGTCTCCTCCTGTCTCTTCCTGTGTCCTCCTGTGTCCTCCTGTCTCTTCCTGTCTCTGCCTTTCTCTTCCTGTGTCTGCCTCCGTCTGTCTCTGCCTGTCTCTGTCTGTCTCTGTCTGTCTCTGTCTGTCTCTGCCTGTCTCTGCCTTGTCTCTGCCTGACTCTCTCTGTCTATGTCTGTCTCTATCTGTCTCTGTCTGTCTGTGTATATACATGCACCTGTCTGTCTCTTCCTGTGTCTTCCCGCCTCTGTCTGACTCTGTCTGACTCTTTCTGTCCCTGTCTCTCTCTATATGAGTCTGTCTCTGTCTGTCTCTGTCTGTCTATGCCTGTCCCTGTCTGTCCCTGTCTGTCCCTGTCTGTCTCTGCCTGTCCCTGCCTGTCTCTGTCTGTCTATGTCTGTCTCTATTTGTCTCTGTCTGTCTGTGTATATCTCGGTCTGTCTCTCTTTGTCTGTCTCCATCTGTCTCTATTGCCTTTCTCTGTCTGTCAGTCCCTCCTGTCTATATTTGCCTCTGTCTGTCTCTGTCTGTCTCTGCCTGTCTGTTTGCATGCTTATCTCCCTAAATATACCTTATCTGTACCTCTACATGGGTACCCAGATATTTTACCATGTTGCCGTGTCGATTTTTAGCCAGAAGGCTGTATTAAAAAAAGTCTGTCTCGGTCGATTTTTAAAACCCCCATGTCACATGTGTCGATTATTACCCCATGTAGAGGCACTTAACTTTCACACAGCAGTGTTGGGTGAGCTGGAGTAAGGAGTGGCCGAGTGGTCTGACAGGCCCTACCCCCTGCCTGTCTGTCTCTGTCTGTTTCTGTCTGTCTCTGTCTGTCTCTGTCTGTCTCTGTCTGCCTGTCTCTGCCTGTCTCTGTCTGTCTCTGTGTGTCTCTGTCTGTTTGCCTGCTTGTCTCTGCCTGTCTCTCTCTGTCTGTCTTTGTCGCTGTCTATCTCTGTCGCTATCTGGCCCTTCCTAAATATGCCCTACCTTTCACACAGCAGTGTTGGGTGAGCTGGAGGAAGGAGTGGCCGCATGGTCTGACAGGCCCTACCCCCGGACACCCTGCCATCTGAATGGTGTATAACAGTCATTTAACTGTTTAAACCATACGATTAGGATTGGCAAAGTTCACCCCTTCACATAATTCTGCACAAACTCATCAATCAACCTATAATGTGTTTTCATCAGTACAATGAGACCCTAGACAAGGGCCTGCTGTAATACAGGCTAGTTCTGTGGACATTGTTAGCATTCGATTTGAATTATGAAAAGCCAGATATAACATTGTAAATTATATATAATCACAAAATCTATTATCCATGAATGCAGAATTGTCAAGAGCATGCGGAAGTAATCCAGGACACAACATTTTGTCGAATATCATGAAGATGAATAAAATGTGTTTAAACAAAAAAAACAAAAAAAAACCCGCAGATCTTACTGCACGTCCAGTAACAGTCAAAGTGCAGTCGGGACAGGTACTCAGCCCTATATATAGGGGTGCTGGGGGTTTAAGGTGGGTAGACCCCATAGCCTAGAAGTAATTAAATCTTATCAGGATTTTCGCCATGAGGCCCAAATTACAAATAGTCTCAAATGGTGTAAAGAAAATAAGGGGGCCCCGAGCTAGTTTCTGAGATATCTGGCTTTGAGTTTGGAGTGATCTGTAATGAGGACCCGAGATTTGTTCTACACTAGATGGGGCTTTAAGTAGTCCAGGACAACGCGATCCCGGTTTTCATTCATGTTTTCTACAGGTGAGAAAACATGTATGAAAACCGGGATCGCGTTTACCTGGACTACTTGAAGTCCAATCTAGTGTAGAACAAATCTCTGGTCCTCATAGGATCATATAGTAATAGTACATTTATTTGTGCATGAAATAGCATCTGTGCAGTGGACGTGTTTGCCACGGGTCCTAGTGCCTCTACATGGGTAAAAATCAACACGGGGGACACGGCGACACGACCGTTTCAGGCCCTTTTAAAAATTCACGGACACAGAAAAATTGGGGACAAAAATCGACCCACAGGGATTTTTCTCTAAGTTCTTATTTACCTAAAAATCGACACAGTGACACAGTCTTTCTGCTAAAAATCGACACAGCGACATGGTCAAAATCGTGGGTACCCATTTGGAGGCATGGACCAGTCACCTTAAACTGCATAATTTGTGTCTGATCTTAACAAATATGGTAAGCTATGGTAATTGACTAGCATGATGGCTCCTGATTTCAAAATTGATTGACACTTTGATATTTTGAGAGATGTCCAAAATTGGGGCTGAATGTCCAAAATTGGGGCTGAATGTCCAGAAGTGGGGCTAGAATTGGCATTTATTCATTCTCGTGGTTTCAGGAATGAAAGAGCAATTCTGGCTAGTGCATGCACCACAACATGTTTGTCAGACTTGCATTTTTGTTAATGGCATGTTATAGTCAACAAACTTAGATTACCGTAAATCCTCCCCGATAAGCCTAACTCGCGTATTAGCCAAACCTCGATCCGATATGCCGCACCAGCAATTTGATTATATTGAATTCTGTACTGCACCATAGTAGCTAAAACTCACACATAAGCCGCACCCTGACTCTGAGCTGATTCTATAAGCCGCACCAGCGATGTGATTCGCGTACTAGCCGTGGTTTCTACGAGAGGTTTTACTGTATGCATTATGTATCAACTTCTCAGAATACAATATAATGATGTGTTAAGGAGGAAAGTGCAAGAAGTATCCTTACAGTCTGACACCTAAAACATGTACTTTTGTAGATGTAAATATTTTCGCTCGCATATACTTTCGCGAATTTGGAAAAAATACAACTTCATGTGTGCTTAAATCCGCGGATTTTGGGATATGGTAGCAGTAAGCCTGTACTTGATAAATATTGGCTCTGTTCATATTTTCGCGGATTTTAAAATCTGCGAAAATTGTGAAATAAAGTATATTTACAGTATCCCAGTGGGCACAAAGTTCAATGAGTGGTTGAATTAATGTTGTATCAACATTGATTCAACATTGACAACCAGCTCTTAATGTTGATTCAATGTAGTGTAGTGTAGTGCATGTCCACTTACCATGAGTCAGCAGAAATGGCCTCCATTCCTGCTTCCTGTTGTCTAAATAAGTTACACTGATTAAACCCTTAACCTGACCGTGGGAAACCCCAGGGTTGTGTCAGAACCCCAGGGGGGGGGCACTCTAAATCTTTTTGACACAGGTGTGTGGCTGGCCCTTTGACAACCCTTACCTTTGGTGAGGGGGTTTCGGTCAAAAGTGACTTTTGCTGAGGAGCATTTTGGAGGAAAAAAGTGAAAAAAAAGTGCCTACATTTTATCAATTTTCCCTATGAAGCCACCCTTGGTGAAGGGGATTTTGGTAAAAAATGGCTCTTGTTGCAAAAGTTAGGCGAAAACTCCAAAATCTGACCCTCTTAAGGGGGAATTTTTCTTGAAATCTCCAAAAAATGACCTCTTGGTAAGGGTGATTTTGCTCAAAAAGTAGCCTTCCCAGCTGCACACTTGTGTATACAAAATATACCAAGTGCCCCCCCCTCCTGGTCAGAACGACCCTTGTTCAATAAGACAGTAGGGTGCATGTACCTCACGCCATGCACCGACAAACTGCACCTTAGTAGGGCCACCTCATTTTGATATATTGGATTACAGGCCTTTACAATGAACAATTGGGCAGACAGAGGTAGAAAGAACAACAAAAATACTGTCATATACAGACCTCTATGTGTACCGAAAATGTCCAGCAGCCAGGGGGGGGGGGGGGGGGAAGCATAGAATACCCCTTTTTGGGGTATTCTAATGAACATACATTGCGGAAACCTTTAGTCTACTTTTTGCTGGTTGATATATACTTTTTCTTTAAAAGTTAGTTTAGTAAAATTCCCAAAAGTACTCAGTGGGAAAGGGTAAAAGAAAAAGAAAGAAAAGTGGGGGGGGGGGGGTTAAAAAGTATGATAAATATGTCCATGGTCATCAGGGGTGTGGTCAAAATGAAGGCCAAAGCCGGAATTGCATTATGTAGCCCTCCATATAAGGAATCCATATCTTAGGAAATAGCATCTGTGCGGTGGAAGTGTTTGCCACAGGAACTAATGCCTCTACATGGGTAAAAATCAACACGGGGGACACGGTGACACGGCCGTTTCAGGCCCTTTTAAAGATTCACGGACACAGGAAAATCGGGGACAAAAATCGACCCACAGGGATTTTTCTCTAAGTTCTTATTTACCAAAAAAATCGACACAGTGACACAGTCTTTCTTCTAAAAATCGACACAGCGACATGGTCAAAAGTGTGGGTACCCATGTAGAGGCCTGGACTCATCACCTTAAACTGCATAATTTGTGTCTGATCTTAACACATAGGGTAAGCTATGGTAATTGACTATAGCATGATGGTTCCTGATTTCAAAATTGATTGACCCTTCGATACTTTGATAGATGTCCAAAATTGGGGCTGAGTGTCCAGAAGTTGGGCTGAGTGTCCAGAAGTGGGGCTGAGTGTCCAGAAGTGGGGCTAGAATTGACATTTATTCATTCTCGTGGTTTCAGGAATGAAAGAGCAATTCTGGCTAGTGCATGCACCACAACATGTTTGTCAGACTTGCATTTTTGTTAATGGCATGTTATAGTCAACAAACTTAGATTACCGTAAAACCTCCCCGATAAGCCTAACTTGCGTATTAGCCAAACCTTGGCTTTGGCCCGATCCGATATGCCGCACCGGCAATTTGATTATATTGAAATCTGTACTGCACCATAGTAGCTAAAACTCACACATGAGCCGCACCCTGACTCTGAGCTGATTCTATAAGCCGCACCAGCGATGTGATTTGCGTACTAGCCGTGGCTTCTACGAGAGGTTTTATGGTATGCATTATATATCAACTTCTCAGAATACAATATAATGATGTGTTAAGAAGGAAAGAGATGAAGTATCCTTACAGTCTGACACCTAGTACATGGACTTTTGTAGATGTAAATATTTTCGCTCGCATATATTTTTCGCCAATTTGGAAAAAATACAATTTTATGTGTGCTTAAACCCGCAGATTTTGGGATATGGTAGCAGTAAGCCTGTACTGGATAAATATTGGCTCTGTTCATATTTTTGCGGATTCGCGAAGATTGTAATGCACAAAATGAAGTATGTCAGTGGGCACAAAGTTCAATGAGTGGTTGAATTAATGTTGTATCAACATTGATTCAACATTGACAACCAGCTCTTAATGTTGATTCAGTGTAGTGTAGTGTAGTGCATGTCCACTTACCATGAGTCAGCAGAAATGGCCTCCATTCCTGCTTAGGATGTTAGGTCTAGTTAAAGCCCGTAGTTAGGACGCTAGGTCTAGTTAAAGCCTGTAGTCAGGATGCTAGGTCTGGTTAAAGCCTGTAGTGAGGACGCTAGGTCTAGTTAAAGCCTGTAGTCAGGATGTTAGGTCTAGTTAAAGCCTGTAGTTAAGACGTTAGGTCTAGTTATAGCCTGTAGTAAGGACGTTAGGTCTAGTTAAAGCCTGTAGTCAGGACGCTAGGTCTAGTTAAAGCCTGTAGTCAGGATGCTAGGTCTGGTTAAAGCCTGTAGTGAGGACGTTAGGTCTGGTTAAAGCCTGTAGTCAGGATGTTAGGTCTAGTTATAGCCTGTAGTTAAGACGTTAGGTCTAGTTATAGCCTGTAGTTAGGACGTTAGGTCTAGTTAAAGCCTGTAGTCAGGACCTTAGGTCTAGTTAAAGCCTGTAGTTAGGACGTTAGGTCTGGTTAAAGCCTGTAGTTAGGACGTTAGGTCTAGTTAAAGCCTGTAGTTAGGACGTTAGGTCTGGTTAAAGCCTGTAGTTAGGATATTAGGTCTAGTTTAAACCTTCAGTTAGGATTTTAGGTCTGGTTAAAGCCTGTAGTTAGGACGCTAGGTCTAGTTAAAGCCTGTAGTTAGGACGTGAGGTCTAGTTTAAGCCTGTAGTTAGGACGTGAGGTCTAGTTTAAGCCTGTAGTCAGGATGTGAGGTCTAGTTTAAGCCTGTAGTCAAGACGTTAGGTCGAGTTAAAGCCTGTAGTTAGGACGTGAGGTCTAGTTTAAGCCTGTCGTTAGGACGTGATGTCTAGTTTAAGCCTGTAGTCAGGATGTGAGGTCTAGTTTAAGCCTGTAGTCAGGATGTGAGGTCTAGTTTAAGCCTGTAGTCAAGACGTTAGGTCGAGTTAAAGCCTGTAGTTAGGACGTTAGGTCGAGTTAAACCATTAGTAAGGACATTAGCTGGAGTGATGGTCAGTTTAAACCTGTAGTTAGGATATCAGTCTGGTGGAGATGATGGTGCAGGAATGCAGACAGCTGTGGTGGTGGAGATGCTGGTGGTGGCAGAGACTTTATTATGGCTAAAGTCATCACTTTTATACAGAGAAGTGGCTGTTGCTGCTACTGCCACTCTCCACCCAGCCCCCGCCTGCTATCCCTCTGCCCCAACCCCCACATTTATAGGGATTGGAAGGAGGCCATTTTAAACAAAAGGAAAGAGATAGAGAGTTTAATGGATGCATGCCAATTTGCCTCCTTCCCTCAAAGCTATTAAACCTTCAAGTTTCCACAGCAGAAGTGTATTACTGTTTTAAACATGTTGGATTAGGACAGAGACACAAGGCGGCCAAACAGTAGTTACGGCTGTAACTCTCAGATGTAGCCAAGGGCTGTCTGAGAGTTACGGGCAGAAGGGTCAGATTTCTGCAACCAATCAAGAGAGACCATAAGTGGCCCTTCATGCCACTTAGGGCCTTAATTGGGTCAGGTTAAATGGACAAATAGGTCATTATAGTTGTGTCTAGACCAATCAATAGTGGGTTCTAATGAACTGAAGCTCCTCTGGGCACTTACAAACTGTCTCTATCAAAGTGGTCCAGTATAAAGAAATGGAACACCATTCATAATTGAATTTATAAATCCATTAGAGTAAACATTTATAAGATGTTACTCATTAATTTATGAATCTGCATGTTGCATGATAAACCCAGGGGAACGCGAAGAAAAGTTGCCTTGCAAACGGTACCATTTTCCCAAAGCTTTTCAGACACAAGTTGTATCCTACACCCACAAAGCTAGTGGCCGTGGGTTTTGCAGGCTATACAGGACTAGCGCATCCTGGTACTTCAGGTAGTCGGGGGCTAAACCCCTATCTCCTTATCAAGCTAATCCCCTCCTTTCACACCTAGAACAAAGGGACTGATAAGAAATTCTCCCATAATGCACTGCTCTGGGCCTAACCACGAGTCAAGATGGCGGCCTCCATGTCCTAATGCGCTAGTCCCGTGTACTACCAAAGAGCGGTAGGAGAGTGTGGTCCCGGGAAGCTGGACCCTGCACCGGGAGGCCTACATGGGGCGGGGGGGGGGGGGGCTAATACCACACAATGATGACTCAGCACTTTCTCCTCTTCCTCCCCCGCCGCCCTCAGGGCATTCACGCTGATCTCAAGGACCTCATTCTAATTAGTCCTGCCCCAGGTCTTCCACATCTAGATGTGGGTCCTGGTCCAACCCAGACTCCTGCCACCACTAGGTGAGGGTCCTGGTGGTACCTAGTCCTAACCAGACTCCTGCCACAACTAGGTAAGGGTCCTGGTGGTACCTAGTCCTGCCACAACTAGGTAAGGGTCCTGGTGGTACCTAGTCCTGGCCAGACTCCTGCCACAACTATGTAAGGGTCCTGGTGGTACCTAGTCCTGCCACAACTAGGTAAGAGTCCTGGTGGTACCTAGTCCTGCTCAGACTCCTGCCACAACTAGGTGAGGGTCCTGGTGGTACCTAGTCCTGTACAGACTCCTGCCACAACTAGGTGAGGGTCCTGGTGGTACCTAGTCCTGTACATACCCCTGTCAAAACTAGGTAAGGGTCCTGGTGGTACCTAGGCCTGTACAGACTCCTGCCACAACTAGGTGAGGGTCCTGGTGGTGCCTAGTCCTGCACAGACTCCTGCCACAACTAGGTAAGGGTCCTGGTGGTGCCTAGTCCTGCACAGACTCCTGCCACAACTAGGTAAGGGTCCTAGTGGTACCTAGTCCTACCCAGACTCCTGCCACAACTAGGTAAGGGTCCTGGTGGTACCTAATCCTACCCAGACTCCTGCCACAGCTAGGTAAGGGTCCTGGTGGTACCTAGTCCTGCTCAGACTCCTGCCACAACTAGGTAAGGGTCCTGGTGGTACCAGACTCCTACCACAACTAGGTAAGAGTCCTGGTGGTACCTAGTCCTGTACAGACTCCTGCCACAACTAGGTCAGGGTCCTGGTGGTACCCAGACTCCTGCCACAACTAGGTAAGGGTCCTGGTGGTACCTAGTCCTACCCAGACTCCTGCCACAGCTAGGTAAGGGTCCTGGTGGTACCTAGTCCTGTACAGACTCCTGCCACAACTAGGTAAGGGTCCTGGTGGTACCCAGACTCCTGCCACAACTAGGTAAGGGTCCTGATGGTACCTAGTCCTACCCAGACTCCTGCCACAACTAGGTAAGGGTCCTGGTGGTACCTAGTCCTACCCAGACCCCTGCCACAGCTAGGTAAGGGTCCTGGTGGTACCTAGTCCTGCCCAGACTCCTACTACAACTAGGTAAGGGTCTTGGTGGTAACTAGTCCTGCCCAGACTCCTACCACAGCTAGGTAAGGGTCCTGGTGGTACCCAGTCCTGCCCAGACTCCTGCCACAACTACGTAAGAGTCCTTGTGTTACCTAGGCCTACCCAGACTCCTGCCAAACCTAGGTAAGGGTCCTGGTGGTACCTTGTCCTCCCCAGACTCCTGCCACAACTGGGTAAGGCTCCTTGGGGTTCCAGACTCCTGCCACAACTAGGTAAGGGTCCTGGTGGTACCAGACTCCTGCCACCACTAGGTGTGAGGGTTCAGGTGGTACCCAGTCCTGTACAGACTCCTGCCACAACTAGGTAAGGGTCCTGGTGGTACCCAGTCCTGTACAGACTCCTGCCACAACTAGGTAAGGGTCCTGGTGGTACCTAGTCCTACCCAGACTCCTGCCACAACTAGGTAAGGGTCCTAGTGGTACCTAGTCCTGTACAGACTGCTGCCACAACTAGGTGAGGGTCCTGGTAGTACCTAGTCCTGTACAGACTCCTACCACAACTAGGTAAGGGTCCTGGTGGTACCTAGTCCTGTACAGACTGCTGCCGCAACTAGGTAAGGGTCCTGATGGTACCTAGTCCTGTACATACACCTGCCACAACTAGGTAAGGGTCCTGATGGTACCTAGTCCTGTACAGACGCCTGCCACAACTAGGTAAGGGTCCTGATGGTACCTAGTCCTTTACAGACTCCCGCCACAACTAGGTAAGGGTCCTGATGGTGCCTAGTCCTGTACAGACTCCTGCCACAACTAGGTAAG
This sequence comes from Harmothoe impar, assembly GCA_947462335.1. Classification (NCBI taxonomy): domain Eukaryota; kingdom Metazoa; phylum Annelida; class Polychaeta; order Phyllodocida; family Polynoidae; genus Harmothoe; species Harmothoe impar. Next base: position 3,972,429 of record OX381708.1, read on the forward strand.
GGTCCTGGTGGTACCTAGTCCTACCCAGACTCCTGCCACAGCTAGGTAAGGGTCCTGGTGGTACCTAGTCCTGCTCAGACTCCTGCCACAACTAGGTAAGGGTCCTGGTGGTACCTAGTCCTGTACAGACTCCTACCACAACTAGGTAAGGGTCCTGGTGGTACCTAGTCCTGTACAGACTCCTGCCACAACTAGGTAAGGGTCCTTGTGGTACCTAGTCCTGTACAGACTCCTGCCATAACTAGGTAAGGGTCCTGATGGTACCTAGTCCTGTACAGACTCCTGCCATAACTAGGTAAGGGTCCTGGTGGTACCTAGTCCTGTACAGACTCCTGCCATAACTAGGTAAGGGTCCTGGTGGTACCTAGTCCTACCCAGATTCTGGTTGTATGTATGTACATACTATGCTGTATGTAATCTTAATAAAGATCTTTAAAAAAACCTTGATGCGCCAGTCTAGACGTTAGGGTCTAGGCAATATGGTCATGCTACCATCTGGTGCCTCATATAAGACAGCAGTATAGTGAGATGTAGTCCCCATTCCCCCCCCCCCCCCCCCCCCCCCCCCCCCCCCCCCCCCAGGTATTCTCCCACACCTTCCCCCCCGGGTAGCCACAGTCAAGGAAGTCACTCTAATGGGCTTATTCCCGTTAAAAACACTTGTTGGTATGTTTTCAGTTTTTGCCATTGTAGACCAATGTGTGGTTTATTTTAGACTTAGTAAGATGCTGAGTTGACATTGTGTCAGTGTGTGACATTGTGTGACATTGCTAATGACCTTGTGACAAGTAGAGGACTAGTCTAGCAGAACAGGACGGCCTGCAAAAACGGGCAGCCTGTACTTTCAGGCCGCCCAGCCTATGCAGTCAGGTCGCCCCTATACAATCTCCCTGCACAGCAGGCTAGTACACCAGGCTGGGAGCCTGGTGTAGGAGGCCAGGCATCAGGCTTTCACACCTTCTGCAAGCAGATACTCTGCTGTGTGTGTGTCATGATTAACAAATAATGATTTAAACTCATAATAGTACAGAAATGCAATGGACCAAGCACATAATGCATCCATAACTTGGTAGATGATATGTTCATCTATATACTCAATAGGTGTATATATTTCGCAAATATCATGTAAAAATCGCAAATATGATTATATAAAAGCTGTAGTATAACCCCTGTGCTGTAACAGAACAGCCCTGTATACAAGGATGAGTGACCTGTGAAAACGGGCTGGGTGTGTTATGCAGGCTGTACTGTAAATCCAGGCAGTCTGTGTGATGACACCTCTTCTCCTCCCTCACTGTCAAACACCATAAGACCACACTATAGGCCTCACTAGGGTAATCCCCCAGGAAAGTGAGAGTCATATACCATTCTGGTCAGAAGTGAATACTGCAGGGCCACTGAATGGTCCATTATTAAGTTGGAAATGATGCCAATATTATGAAAACTTGTAAACATGCTGCTGAATGTCTGCCAATTTTAATCAAATAATAGGAAAGGGATTCTCAGTGAGTTTACATTTTTTTCAAAGGCTACATTGGGAATCAGTGAAAATGCAATTCATTCAATGCAAATTCAGGCGGAATTCTGGTGGTTTTACGCTACAGACCCGTGTTTAAATTTTCCGTGGTCAGTAGCTAATTTTGGTTGGAAATGTGGAGTTAAGTGGATGCAGGAATTATCTTGCCTTGCAATAGCTGATAGAGACAGAGGTTATCATTGTCATGATGCACCAATGCAGCCCCGGCGAGTAACTCGCCGGGGCTGCATTGGTGCATCATGTTACTCACCAGGGCTGCATTCATGCATCATGACGACCAAGTCATGATGCAATAAAGCATTATGCCGGTCTTAAAGAGTTAAAGTAGAGATTAGATCACCTGTCTGGGGATGTAGTACCTGTGTGTCTGTAATACCTGTGACACTCAGTGCTATCATGGGACCCCCTTACGTCGCACCAGCTGTCACACTTAGAGGTGGGAGGTGGGCGGGGTCAACAGTAATCATCTAAACACCAACCTGGTAAGGGCCGCTTTAATGCTTTACGTCCTCTATCAGCATGATACATTTTGCTGTCCTTAAAGGGTTAAGGATGGCATAATGCATTAAAGCGAGTTACTCGCCAGGGCTGCATGCAAGCATCATGCCAACCCTATGGGGTTATGACACCCCCGAAGGATCAGCATGATGCAGCACCAGTGAGTTACTGGCCACGGCTGCATTGGTGCAACATGATAACAAATGTCCTCTTTTATTGACATGCGTTCTTAAAGGGTTAAAGGTTGCGGTAGGGCTGACCGTAACCCTCAGACCCCCCCTATACCAGACCCCCCCCCCGCCTGCACTGTTCACCCTGTGACATACACCCCACCATAAACATCCTACTCACTCAGGCAGAGAAACACACAGCGTGTCTGGGAGAAAAAAAGGTTTGTTTCAGGTAACATGGGAATAAAGTCTAGGGTCAGTATTTTATTATCATTTTTTTACATGACAATTCTAGCCAACCTTTCTGCATATCCTAAAATTGACCAAAAAGGTATAGCAATGTGAAGATTTATTTTTTATGAAATACGGCAGTGCTATTGATCTAACCAAATATCGCCGTATTGCACCTGTGACGTCATCAAAATGGCGGTTTGTTTACATTTGAACGACGTAGAAAAAGCTATTTCAGCCCTATTTAGGCCCTCCCCCCCTGTAATAATTTAATTTGAATCGAAAAAGGTAAAAAATAAAGACAAAGGTTAACTCGTTTTAGTCTGTAGCTGGGTTATTTCACTTGTTGAAGGTAGGGCCGCATTTCACTCGGCCTGCGGCCTCGTGAAATACGGCCCTAACTTCAACTCGTGAAATAACCCAGGCTACAGACCAAAACGAGTTAACCTTTGTCTTTGTATTCAAAATTTTATAAGAATCCATGTAACATACCGCCTCTCATATATTTCATATTATTTTTTAACAAAAATGTGTAAGAAAACACGAAAAAAATAAGAAAAATCTTCAGAATCCATAAAAAAATGTAGGGTCGGCCCTGATTCGGTTGGTGGGGATACTCACTGGGGCTGCACTAGTGCAGCATGACGACAAATGTCATCTTTTGATAGTTGTGCTAATGTGCATATATATCAGAACATGCTGTCCTCAAAGGGTTAAAGGATTAACAACGGCGTGATATTCTTTGCGAAAACGTTTTCATCACACAGGACATAAGGTCCTGCAGATTTTCAATGTTGAAGGACCGGCTGCATTTTTGGAGGACCAGATAGCCACATATCTGATGATTTCTGCATTTTAAGTATAAGAGAGTTTTGTCCATGAAAAAATACACAGTATTACACAGTATATTGACATACATATTTTAGCTTTAGAAGCCCAGGTGAATTCTTCTAGTTCAGAAAAGCCCAACATGTGACTGGACATTCGGTCCGGCTCCATTTGTAAATCTACAGGACCGGCAGCATTTTAGAAGGATGTTGCCACTGTCCTGCATGTTTTCGCAAAGACTGTATACAGGGTTATAGACCCGGGCATCTTTAACTCTTGCAGGGCCGCCTACTGCTTTGATGCCCTTGGTCATCATGATGCATTCATGCAGTCCTGGCGAGTGACACGCCAGTGCTGCATTCATGCATCATGCCGACAATACAGTGCTGATACACTCCCGCAGGTAGTATCGATGTATCAATGTTTCACCGACGAGCTACATTTGTGAATCATGATTGATAAACGGCCATGTAATGTATCAAACTACTTTAACCCTTTAAGGATGGATGACACTTAAAGATGACCTTTGTCAGTGCTGCATTGATGTATCATGCCGACCTGTCGGGAGTTTCTCAACCTCATAATGGTCGGCATGATGCTTGAATGCATTAGTATATTATGCCTTCCTTAGGGAGTGTTCATTTATTAATTACAGGGGGGGTGGTGAGATTTCACGTGGAGGGGCGAATTTTTTTTACGCCCCCCCCCTCGAGAGCGCGTGGAACGTTTTGCCCCCCCCCTTGCCGAAGGCGGCGACAAATTTTCGCCCCCCCCCTTTCAACTATAGTAATGCGCGGGCTTTTTTGCTAAAAAAGGGCTTAAATTTTTACGCCCCCTCCTCAAGAGGGGTCAGAATTTTTACGCCCCCCCTCAGGAGGGGTCGGAAATTTTTACGCCCCCCACCCCAAACCCACCACCCCCCCTGTAAATAATAAATGAACACTCCCTTAAATGGTTAAGGGGCTAAGTACAGAGTGATATATACCTTCACCCAAACACACACATACCTCACTCACTCTATTAACTCACACAAAAAACCCACAGCGGGGGGCAGGGGGGCTGCCCGGCCCCCACTGAGGGGGCGGGGGTCCCCCGGGGCGGCCCCTGATTGGAGGAGGTCATCCCCCCTATTATCGTCCAGGCTGGTGGGAGGGACTACCTTGTCCGGCGGAGGGAGCCCCCGCCGGGGAGGGGCTGTTAGGGTCTTCATCGTCACCTCCATCAAAGGGATTCCTGCGCCGATGGGACTGTTTGAGTCAAATCTAAGTCGAATCGGAAATTGTGTGGTTAGGGGATATATAGTAGTAGTAACTAATAGTTGGGGGTCTGTTTGTGAGGTGTGTGGCGGGGGGGGGGGGTGTAAAGTATATGTCAGGCGGGTAACACGGTATATCAGGGACTGGGGGTGAAATAGGCTACTATATATCTGACTATTCTAGACCTTAACCTACAATAACGTTGTCCAGAATACCACACCATAAACAACCTACAACCCACGCCCGGGCTAGGATCAATGATGATCAATTTTATCTATTTAATTAATTAATTTTATTATTATTATTTTTTTTTTTTTTTTTTTTTTTTTGGGGGGGGGGGGGTGACAGAAATCATCCCCTCCTTTTTGTGGGCATACTGTATGATATTTGTCCATGTGGTCATCTTTCTCAGAGAAGAGTCCTATTCATGGAGGTGGGCAGATGTTGATCCCTCTTGCAAGGGCAGGATCTAGGCGGGCACCGGGGGCATGTACACGTGTACCCATGGATCTAAACCGATTAAGATTACTGGGATATGCAATTTTAGGATTATGGGAGGTGTATGCATGGGGTCTAGGCACCTTGTAAGTTGCCCCCCCCCCATATCTATGTTATACCGGGGGTAACGTGGAAGCAGCTGCCCACCAAGTGGGCACAAAATTCAGTCCAACATTGAATCAACATTGAATCAACATTGACAACCATTTATCAATATTGATTCAATGTTCTGTGCCCACTGGGCAGTGGTGACTGCAGATGGGTCAAAAACGACCTGGGCTGTTTCGGAGGCGACTTTCGACCTAAAGCAATAATTTAAGCGACCTGGCGACTTTTGGAAAAATTTAACAATAGGTTAAGGGGTCCACAAAAGCGACTTTGCGACCTGGACCTCTTAATTTCGGCGACTTTCCGACCTCGGGGGGGGGACCCCTCTGCATCCCCCCAGTGCTTTAGTCTGGTCCCGGAGGGGGGAGGGTGGGGGGGCGCACTCAACTTTATTTTGACACAGGTGTGCGGCTGGCACTCCGACCACCTTTAACCTTGGTGAGTTTGAAGTGACCCTTGGTGAGGGGGATTCTGGTCAAAGGTGATCAGTAGTGATCCTTCTCGCTGTTGTTAAAGCTTTTTAGTCATTATTGTAATTAAATCGGGGTAACTGCATGGGCGGCGGAGCAGTCAAAAATATGTGGGGGTTGAGCTGAGGGGGGGGGGGGGGTGGAGATGGAATTGGAGGGTGGGGGCTTAAAACAAAGTAGCCTATAATATGAATGCATTTTAGAATAGTGGACATATATAAAATATCAATATCAATACATTGTTCTCCCTCCCTTAACATTTCTAAAAAGCTCCATTTACAAACAAAACGTGAATATATGCATTAAACAGTTATTTATCGTGGATAATCGTCATATATAAAGTAAAGGGGTATAGAATTAAATGCTTATCTTTTCATTCCAAAAAAAAGTAAACTTCCTTCCCAAAAAGTGTGGGGGTTGAAACATCCTCCATCCCCCACACCTGAAAGAGTGTGGGGGTTGCAACTACCACATCCCCCACGGTTCCGCCGCCTATGATTACTTTAGTTCTAGGTCCAGGATCTTGACGTACATGAAGTGTTACTGTGTGTGTTACTGTACCAAGAGACTGCTGACGTACATGTACGTCATATGTAGCGGTTCAATCCATGAATTAGGTGCGCAGGTGAGACTTTAATGCAATATCTTTATGTGGTGTCTTCTAATTATGACGCCAGAGCTATCAGATTATAACAGCCAAATTGTAGTGCCAAAGAAGAATTATGCAATTTATAGAAATTAGAACATGAGCTCCAGAGGCGTAGGAAACAAATCTTCATTGGGGGGGGGGGGGGGGGGGGGGGCAAGGGGGGCCCACTCCAACCAACTTAAAGTATCGGTTTTTATGCATTATGTATTATATACATCCTTATACTAGATTGTATGGAAAAGTAGTATTTGAGCCCCCTTTTGGTCTGATTTGGGGGCCCGGCCCCCTCTGCCCCCACCTTTTTCTATGCGGGAGAGTTAAGGATTGAAAATTGTGTGTATTATATTACAGGTCTTGACAAATTTTTTTTGGGGGGGGCCCAAACATATTCAGGCCCCCCTCCTCAGTGATTGGGGGTGCCCGGGCCCCCCTGCCCCCCCCCCTTTCCTACGCCACTGAGCTCCAATTAGAAGTAAAATTGTTTGTACATGTAATAGGAAGACCATGATTATGTCAGGCGCAGAATCAGAATCTGTACAATTCCAGAATTGCCCCTGTACAATTCCGGAACTGTGCAGGGCAATTCCAGAATTGCACCATAGTTAGATTGCACAGTTTCAGAATTTCTACCTTTTTTTTTATTATAGCTACAGATATAGAATGGAAATACATATTTTAGTAATGTTTGAGGATGCTGTACTGCATCTTGGAGTTGTGAAAAGAGTCAGGGAGAACCAACTGTATCTCACACCTGTATGTAGCCGTGAATAAGGTGTGGCAGAAATGCCTCTGCTGTGATAAAACACTGGGGGTTTGGCTACCTGGGCCACAAATGATACAAAATAATGTTTTTGCAGGTGCATTTCTTGCCATACATTTCTGTTTGAGGGGTACACTGATATATTTTATAATATATTTTATTATCATGTAGGAGTTCCGATATTGCGCAAATTCCGATATTGCGCGTGACAATTACATGGTCATTTAGCAAAAACACGCTTACTAAACTCTACTCAGAGCCGCATTATGATGGGAGGGTGCAGCACTGGTAAGAGACTCCCAAGGGCACTCTCGTTCCCAAATCCTTCCGAGGGGAGGCTCTGGTAACTGCCAAATGTCGGGATTTTGCTGGGTCTGGGCAACCCCTACTGGTAGCTTGGAACCAGCGAACAGGAACAGGAAATGGAACCAGAAAGGCTGATGGTAAAACTACCTAAAACTACCATCATACATTCTGGTTCCTGTCCACTGGTTCCAGCCTACCAGCAGGGGTTGCCCAGACCCAGCAAAAAGTTCAAGGTCATTTGGCCGTTACCAGAGCCTTCCTTCGGAAGGATTTGGGAACGAGAGTACTCCCAAGGGCTGCATTCATGTATCAGGACAACCCTCCTATATGAGTCCTCATGGTAACAGTGTCCGATTTTTTTCCATAATTTAAATCCTGTTGAAATCTGTTCCAAATGTTAGTACAATATCATATTTGAAGGATGGGGGAAAATAAAATGTCCACTCTGGGAAATTACAGCCAAAGTACTGTAGCGGGCACGTATCGCTCGGGGAAGCCCGAGCGTGCGTGGAGAGCACATTGCCCGCCTGTGGTGGCTCAGGTACCGTAGCAGAGCAGTGAGAAGCAGCTAGCTATGTGGTGCAGCGGTAGCATTCTCAACTCCGGAGCAGAGGTACCGGGGTTCGACTCCCCGTGAGGCTCGACGTTTTCACTGACCTGTTACACTGGTGCTGTGACCAGGATTCAAAACCTGGGTTGTGGTACTTGAGCTATTCAGCTTCTGCTGGGTCGACTGGCTGGCACCACTGGTTAAACCTGGCAGAAGTCTGAAGGGGAGTAATGTAGCGGGCACGTATCCCTTGGGGAAGCCCGAGCGTGCGTGGAGAGCGCATTGCCCGCCTATGGTAGCTCAGGTACCGTAGCAGAGCAGTGAGAAGCAGCTGGCCCTGTGGTGCAGCGGTAGCATTCTCAACTCCGGAGCGGAGGGACTGGGGTTCGACTCCCCGTGGGGCTCGACGTTTTCACTGACCTGTTACAGTATCCTTCCCAGCCGCACACTTGTGTATACAAAATATACCAAGTGCCCCCCCCCCGCCCGGGCCGTTGACCAAGCCACTGCGTCTAAGGACTCTTCAGGCTATGTCTCATGAGATGGGGCCAAATGTGAACGTCTTTGACCGGGTGCCAGCGTTGACTGGGTGCCAGCTTTGACCGGAAAAAAATTGGCTGAAAAGGTTAATGGATGTTACAACACTTTATATTAGGAGTTAGTAGCCCATTTATATCTCAATCTGCCCTAAATAAACTCTTTTCTATCAAGCCAGTCAAAGCTGGCACCTGGTCAAAGCTGGCACCCGGTCAAAGACATTCACACTTGGCCCCATCTTAGCTCATCTTATGAGACACAGCCTTTGCACTGCGCCGTGGCTTGGTCACAGGCCCCTGTAGCCACGCCCTGGTTAAACGCCTACTATTGTGGCCCTCAAGGGACTAATAATGGTTTCGCGTAAAAGGCCAATAGCCTCTTTCGGTGAAGTTGTTATAACTAATTTATAACTTAATTACAGTCATTGAGAATATGATATAGTTAACCATTAATGAATGCCTTAAGATGTTGCATAATCCTATAAAAATACAAAATAATTGGTACTATTTATAAGTACATAAGTACAGTATTTATCTGTAAGTATATGCAGTCATTGTGAAAACATGCAGGACAGTTGCAATTCCCACCTAAAATACCACGGGTTCAGCAGTTTAGCAGTTTAGCAGTTTAGCAGTTTAGGTGTAGCAGGACAGAATGTCCGAAATGAAAGAATTAGTCCGGTTTCTAAGGCTGAAATATGGTTATCAATTACTGTGTAAAACTATTTTCTTGATTTGGCCGTAAATTATTGCAAATACAATGTACCTTAAATGGACAATACCATTTTATGCTTAAAATGCATAAATTATCAGATATGTCGGAATCCAGTCCTTCAAAAATGTAGCCAGTCCTGCAACATTGAAGGTGGAAGGACAGCCCATTGAATATGACTTATTGTCCTGTGGGATGAAAAAGTTTCGCAAAGACCGTAGCGTAGATTCACCATGAGTCGGACACATACCCTGAGACTGACAGTGAAATTTAAGGGGATTCACGTGTAAGTTTTCTGGAAAGAATAACACTTTACTCTCGTTCAAAAATGACCCAGTGGGCACAGAACATTGAATCAACATTGATGAATGGTTGACAATGCTGATTCAATGTTGATGCACTGTTGATTCAACATTGAACTGAAATCTGTGCCCACTGGGGAAGAGCTTAAAATGCTTAAATGACCACAAAATCAAGTGTCCGTCTCAAGGTATGTGTCCGACTTAAGGTGAATCTACCCTATAGGAGTGTTACTGGGGCTCCCCCGTCTTTAGTCAGTCAGTACCTTGAGTTCTATATATATCCAGAAGAGGTTGTTACTAGTCAGGGGCTCAGACTATGGTGAGTGTATGGAACGTCCACCAGTTGTTATCTGATTGAACTTTTAACCCCTAAACATGGCCTAACCCATGGCAAAACCTCTAGGAGCCCTAACTAAGACTAGTAGACAATTCATACTTCTCTCTATAACTCTCAGACAGGCCCCAATACCTTAGGCCACTTAAAATGAATTATCAGCTTTGCGGACACTTTTTGGAAAAAAAAAGCACGAGGGCGAGAGGCTTTTTTCTTTTTCCCTCTTGTAATAATTTTTTTTTGTGATGCGGGAGGACCTTTTTTCTTTTTTCATTGTCGGCACATGGAAATAAGGCCAAAAACACCATTTAAATTGCGTTTCTACCCTTATTAATGGCTGAGACATTGATGATATTGCAATTGTATTGATGACCCTTCCCCCCATGCGTCCACTTTTGTCTTCTAAAATGATGAAAAAAAAGAACCAATGCAGGCCTTTTTAAAGGACGCAGGTGGTGTCCGCAAAGCTGATAAGGCCAAAAAAGAAAAAAAGGTTTGTTTCAGGTCACCCGACCGACTCTATCAGAACAGGGCCGACCCTACGTTCTTTTATGCAATTTTGAAAATTTGTCTGTATTTTTAACCATTTTTGGTAAATTTTAAGGTCCTCGGAGAGACCGGCTAGTACTTTCATGTTAAAAAAAAAAGAAAAGAAAAAAGAAAAAATCCGACTTACCGACCCTACATTTTCTGCCGATGTTACCTGAAACAAATTTTTTTTTGTTGGTCTAATCGACTTTAAGTGGCCTTATTGAGAGTTACAAGCTGTAAGCAGATATTGCGGGCTGTACTAGTACGCCGTGACATCCGGTGCACATGGTCTACTAAATGTGGCATCTGCTGACAAGGCCCCTTACTGTGAGGTCATTATGGTTCATATTGAAAATATCAATTAAAACGTAGACAACACCTAATCTAAGTGTCATTTACAGGCACCATCAATAAACTTTGCATCTTCCTGGTTACCCTGTTTACCACCAGTTTTATAACTCACAGTGGAAACCCTTGAAGATAACACCAGTCCCACCCCACATTTTATTGCCCTGCTAATTTTCCTAAGACATTGGGTATCCAGTCCAGCTGTGAGCTCATTAGGGCAGCCCTTTGTCGGCCTCGCCAGCAGGTCCCAATTTCAGTATAGGTGTCCTATGCCTCACGTGTAGCAACGGAGTAATGACAGGCGATGCTATAAACCAATGCGGCAAGAAAGACTGACTTTTCAGAAAAGTTGTTGATAAAGTTTTTGAGCATTTCTGAAATGTGACTGACAAATATGTAAATATAACCTCAAAATGCTGCCTTTTAATACAAGCTTTTTGAAAAAACAATTCCTCTACAAATCTCCTGATACTAAATGTTTGCAAATATAGCGATTACAGACAATGTTTTGATGATTCTGCTCAAACCAACGTTAACACAATTTTATTATGAAAAAGTCCCCCTTCCTAGCTGCATGGGCCTATTAGGTACTAGCGAGATACTGGTGCTGCCACCAGGTGTTCCTCTGGTACCAATTGTATCCCCCTAGTCACCAGCAACCAGCTCAGCCAAATCTCATGTCTGAGATCCACTCCTAGGCATACCAGATGAGGATTGACTTGAGCTGGGTAAAGGGACCTGACACCCAGAGCGTCTGTGGTGACCAGGAGACTAAGAAAGAGAGGGGTACAGGAGTCCAGTGTAGGTTATGTAACCGACTGATGTAAGAGATGGGGAAGATAGACGGCTGGTATGCCTAGGAGTGAGATCGGGTACAAACAGGGTGTGAGTATTGTGAGTGGGTTGTACCTGGGCATTCCTTATGTCACATGTCCCTCATAGAGTAGTTGTTAGCATGGTGGATTCATGATGCAGAGGTCCTAAGCTCAAATCCCTGTCAAGTCATACCTTGGTGACCATACCATGCATTGATATTCTTATATATCAAATATATTTTGCTTTGATAGGGCCAAAAAAAAAAGAAGGTGTGTTTCAGGTTACCCGACCCTACCTAGCAAAACAGGGCCGACCCTAGAAATATTTATGCAATTTTGAAAAAATATTTATATTTTAGGTCATTTTGGGGTTATTTAAGGGTCAATTTGATAGTTCACGAGTCGAGGCGGTCGTCGGCGAGTCGGCATTGAAGTTCGTGAGTCGATTTCTGGGTACTTTTCAGGCCAAAGTAAAAAACAAAAAATCTAAAAAACAAAAAAAAATCCGACCTACCTACCCTAGATTTTCAGACCATGTAACCTGAAACACACCTTTTTTTTTGGCCTAGGTAGAAGTGAGTTACAACCTTGAAATTATATCAAAGAAATAGCAATAGTGTTTGGACAAAATTTGTATTCCTATTTCTTCAAAGGAACTATATGTATGAATAAGAAAAGGTACTAGTTGTTAATGGTATGGTGACAAGATGTGGTTGCTGGAGGTTAGAGGATATATAGACAAAACTCCACGCCATTGACATACATGCACATCATACTTCACGAGTTGAAGCTGGGTCATATCACAAGATGCCAAAGGCTGACCAAGCTTCAATGTGTGATGTATGATGTGCATGTATGTTAATAAGTGGGGTTTTGTGTTTATTACATGGCCCTACTGTCTTTAAATGAAGAAAATCAACAAATTTGGAGGCCATGGAGTATGGCTACACCGTACTCCATGGGGGCATGGAGTACGGAGCTCCCATAGGCTTAGCATAGAGACGGCCGTACCACCATGTAATAAACATTGGTACCAATAAACATGGCGCTCTACACAGGTCATCTTGCTAATGCGGAATAGCACTGTGAGGGGTATCCTGCAGCACAACTTAACAACTGTGGGATATATAAGAATATTCAGCCCCTCCCCCCTCCTCTGTGATTGTGGGGGGGGGGGGCAGGACCCCCTGGCCCCCCCTTTTCCTATGCCACTGTGACGGTTGTCCTACAGCTCATGTGAAGCAACGTGAGTCATACTCTCGCAGTCTTTGCGAAAACTTTTTCATCCCACGGGACATTCGGTCCTGCAAATTTTCAATGTTGCAGGACCGGCTACATTTTTGAAGGACCGGATAGGCATATATCTGACAATTTATGTACTTTAATTATAAAATATTTTTGTCCATTGAAAAAACATTTTATTTGTACAAAAATTCACTCAGTATATTGACAAACAATTTCAGGTTTAGAGACCAACTAAATTATCTTAGTTCAGAAAAGCCCAACATGCAACTGGACATTCGGTCCTGCTACACTTGTCAATCTGCTGGACCGGTGGCATTTTAGGAGGACATTGCCACTGTCCTGCATGTTTTCGCAATGACTGCTCTCGTTCCCAAATCCTTCCGAAGGAAGGCTCTGGTAACAGCAAAATGACCTTGAACTTTGGATTTTGCTGGCTCTGGGCAACCCCTGCTGGTAGGCTGGAACCAGTGGGCAGGAACCAGGATGTATGATGGTAGTTTTAGGTAGTTTTACCATCAGCCTTTCTGGTGCCATTTCCTGTTCCTGTTTGCTGGTTCCTAGCTACCAGCAGGGGTTGCCCAGACCCAGCAAAATCCCAACATTTGGCAGTTACTAGAGCCTTCCTTCGGAAGGATTTGGGAACGAGAGTACGTGAGTCATGGCTGTCAGACGTCACAACAGTCATTCCTGTTAATAACAATAACGGTACATAACAATCGGACACAACTTAACAACTGAACTGTGGGATATATCGAATACCATAATTAGCACAACTTAACAACTGAACTATGGGATAGGTAGAATACCATAATTAGCACAACTTGACACCTGAACTATGGGTGTAAGGATACCATAATTAGTACCAAACACCTTCCGAGTCACTCGTGAAGCAACCTTTGATAACAAAGGCACTTATACCACACTTGCATGAGAGAACAAAAGAAATGACCCGACTGTATATGACGTACAAAGGGTGAGAAAAACACTCACCACTAGCGTGGCATAAGTTATTAGGTAGCACAGCGAATTCTTAGAAACTGGTCAGAATTCCTCAAATGACGGCGGAATCAAGTGAAATGTGAAACTGTAACAGGTACAGCCCTATGTGCAATAGAATATTTTCTATGATTTTTTGAAAAATAAAACTTTAGACTATCGACCTGTCATTTCCCACCTGCCTGGTGCCGGGCCCCATAGTGAGTACCCCTGTCCAACGGCCTGCCCGAGTGGGCCAGGTAGTGGTAGGAAGAAAATTGATAGCAATAGTGATGGAAATCCCATTTTTCCTTCACCAAATCATTATTTTACCTTACAAAATGTATCCATAAGAGTAGACCGTAGAGTTCATTTGCATGGTATCTATATATTCTTGGCAATCGCTTATCATTGGGTTTATTCCCATACCCCAGGAAATAGTCTATAGCCAATTTTCGCCAGCACATATTTAAACAAAACCAAAATATTGTTACTCAGATACCTCCATTCTACCTAGTAGGTGTGGTTCTTATGGGGTTTTAGATGATATTTCTATGCGTAAACCGCTAGTAAAGATCAATGTATTGTAGTCTAGCATTATTTAAATAGTATATTTTAACACATAGATTGAAATAAGATACCTATCAAATGCCTATAGTCAGCAGTATCAGTGCCTTAGGTATATCACATATCAAAATAAAATGTCGGTAGATTAACCCCCTTTCTATTCAGGTAGCTCCATTGCCTGCCCCCATAGAAACCGTTCCAATATAATAGTAAGCACCACAGTTGCATATATTTCTCCAATTAAATTCTCCTTATCTATGAGCTACACAGATGCAGGCAGATCAGTTATGAAAGATGTATCCTTCCCCCTTCTGCTGATATAGCAACTGATACAATAAGTTGATAAATGGCGGAGAGATTTGTCATTACATTTGGGTTGTTTAGCACTGTGACACATACAGACCCGGTAATGGGGCCCGTGGTTTCTCTACCTAGCATAAGGAAGTGGTCGTTTTTAACAGGGGTGGGGGGTTGGAGGGAGAGACCAAAAAAATTTGGACCCCTTGAAGGCGGGGGGGAAACCAAAAGAGTTTCTACCAGCTCGCGCGAAAATCCACCGACCCCCTGTTGTTAAAAAATGACCACTCCCTAATAATGACTTAGTCACGGCTGAACACACTCGTCTGCGACTCGTGAGCATCTTTATCCTACGTACAGTGGCCTAGTAGTGGTGCAGGGGATGTTGAAGTTCAAGGTGTACATCGTTTTAAAACCAAAGCAGTCAAAGGCTGGTTAGACAATTTCCTCAATTAGAGTCCTCTATTTATTTCATGTGAAGAAACAAAGTTACTATGGTTAAGTACTAAAATGGCCGTTCTCCACCCCCCTCCCCCATAGAGAAACTGATGCCCAGTCTCCATAGGGTGTTTCTCCATGATGATGTCACAAAAATAGCTATGAAACCAATCTTTAAATGTCGTTTTTAGATATAATTTATCAATAATTACATGAAATAAACACAGAGAGCCACTCTAATCAGCCTGAAATCCTGGTACCTTGATTCATATCACACTCTTGGAGAAACCTGTCATTCAGACAGATCATTGTGGACATCTGTCTATAGAACAAAAGGAGACCAGACTGGGACCATTTAGACCACTGCAAGAGCCTCCTTTATAAGTGAGCTGTCTTTTTAGCTATGTATGTGAAATTCATGTTCTTAAGTCGTATTACTGGTCAGACCAACATCCAGTGATACAATTAAACTTCGTATTTATAGTAATCATTTATACATTAAAGTTAGTACATCCGATGTGTGGGACAAAAAAAAAGATTTCTGTAAAAATGAGTCAACCCGACTCAGTGACAGTGCACGCTTTTAATCTCCCCCATTGAAAATACACTAGAAAAGCTCAAGGTTGGGGTACATTGGATCCCTTTGTGACCTAGTAGCACCCATTGATGACATTTAAAGTACCTCTATTCTCTAAATATTATACTTTTACAGTGTTTGGAATACATTTAAGTAAGATTTAGAATTTAAAGAAAAATCGGATATACTCACTTTAAATGGATGAGAATAAACAATCAATTATAGGGAGAAGATACATCATAATCTAGTCTTCATTGATGATTTCTAGTGAAAATATTTACCCAAACCAAGTAGGGCTATGTTCAAGGGAACTGTGGGTCCTTTTAGACCGCTGCAATAGCAGCTTACATACTCAAAAAAGTCAGCGTCATTGTCGCTAGAACCACTCTCACATGAAAGTCAGCCACTGCCATTGTCGCTAGAACCACTCTCACATGAAAATCAGGCACTGCCATTGTCGCTAGAACCACTCTCACATGAAAGTCAGGCACTGCCTAACTTTCATGTGAGAGTGGTTCTAGCGACAATGACGCTGACTTTTCTGAGTGTGTATCTATAAGGGTACGGCAAGAATTGTCCATGTACAAGGGAACTGTGTGGCCTTTTAGTGGCCATACTAAGGGGGTTTGGGGGCATGCCCCCCCTCCAAAAGAAATACTGATGGTCTAGACTTCAAATGGTGCCTTCTCACACATTTTGGGATACAATATTTTAAGACTCAGGTCTGTGTCTATATAGTATTGTCCCCTTCTCGTCCCCCCCCTCTTTTCTCCTCTCTTCTTCTCTTTTTTTTTTGGGGGGAGGGGGAAGGCCCGTCGAGCCCCCCCCCCCCTGGATCCGCCAATGGTGATGGTTACCAACTCCTCTTTAGAGGCCCAGCGTACTACACCTCTCTCCACTCTGGCTGTTACTGGGAGAGGCAGAACTATTTTTTACAAAAAAAGAAAAGAAGAACTGTCCGTTTGGTTTAAAAGTAGAATTGCATTCTTAGTGAAATGATGTGAGAAGAAACAGTACTAGAGATTCAGCCATGTTTCACAGCTGAGATAGCATCGGCAGCCACTGACATATACCTGCCTTTCACTAGAACAGAATGGACCTGGAAACCTGAAAACTATGACCTTAAACTTGGACTTTTGCTGGGTTTGCAGTCTGTACGAAAAGATTTTCACCATGCAGGACATTCGGTCCTGCAGATTTGTACATCTGCAGGCCTGGCTAAATGTTTGCAGGCCCAGATACCCCGGGGAAATGTTTGTATCTAGAAATGCAGTAATAAGCAAGCTTTGATATATATAGAAAAAGGAAATAATGTTAAATAGCCGTTACCGCTATATCTAAATCAAATCAAAAATCATATAAACTTTTGTGTTAAAAAAAAGAATATTCAGGCTTTCTTGCTGACTCTCTAGAAACCTTAATAATGGTCCGATTTACAAGCTGTAAAAACTGACATGTAGCGCAGGATCACAGCCAGTCATTGGGACCGGCAGACAGAGACTTTCTGCCGGTCCAGCAGGCTTTTTGCCGGCTATAGCCGGTGTCCGGCACATTTTCGTATAGACTGGGTTTGAGCAATTCCTGTGGTTGGAACCAAGAACAGGAACGGGAACTGGAACCTAAAGGTTTAGTGTGGAAACTCTCGCCATACATTCTGGTTCCTGTTCACTGGTTCCAAGCCACAAGCATGTAATTCACAGACCCGGGAAGATTCAAGTTCAAGGTCAAAGTGATGGTTGGTAGAGCCTTTCTCTGGAAGGATCTGGGAATGAACGTGCTACAGGTATTGCAGGTGCCCCTCCCCTCCCTCCCTCTCCCTCCCCCTCTCCCCCATTCCCCTTCCCCTCCCTCTCTCCCCTCTTCCCCTCTTCCCCTCTCTCCCTCTCCCCCTCTCTCCCTCCCCCTCCCCCTATCCCCCTCCCCCTCCGCCTCCCTCTCCCCCTCCCCCTCTCCCCCTCTCCCCCTCCCCCTCTCCCCCTCTCCCCCTCCCTCTCCCCATCCCCCTCCCCCTATCCCCCCTCCCTCCTCCCCTTCCCCCTCCCCCTCTCCCCTTCCCCCTCCCCCTCTCCCCCTCCCCCTCCCCCTCCTCCCTCCCCCCTCCCCCTCTCCCCCTCTCCCCCTCCCTCTCCCCATCCCCCTCCCCCTATCCCCCCTCCCTCCTCCCCTTCCCCCTCCCCCTCTCCCCTTCCCCCTCCCCCTCTCCCCCTCCCCCTCCCCCTCCTCCCTCCCCCCTCCCCCTCTCCCCCTCTCCCCCTCCCTCTCCCCATCCCCCTCCCCTATCCCCCCTCCCTCCTCCCCTTCCCCCTCCCCCTCTCCCCTTCCCTCTCCCCCTCTCCCCCTCCCCCTCCCCCTCCTCCCTCCCCCTCCCCCTCTCCCCCTCCCCCTCCCCCTCCTCCCTCCCCCCTCCCCCTCTCCCCCTCCCCCTCCTCCCTCCCCCCTCCCCCTCTCCCCCTCCCCCTCCCCCTCCTCCCTCCCCCTCCTCCCTCCCCCTCCCCCTCTCCCCCTCCCCCTCCCCCTCCTCCCTCCCCCCTCCCCCTCTCCCCCTCCCCCTCCCCCTCCTCCCTCCCCCTCCCCCTCTCCCCCTCCCCCTCCCCGTCCACCCACAAGGAGCCCGTGGGTGTGTATTTAGCAGCCCCGTAGATCGTGACGCGTGGGCGGCTTAGAATGGGTCATCAGGGTTGACCAGTCTCGCTCTCCCCCCACCCTCTCACTATCTCCACTCTCCCGGTCAAGGCGCAATTTGCCTGCCCTTGTTCAAGGTCATTCAAGGTCAATGGGATCCGGCTGATTCACACTCTCCATGGATAGCCTTTACAGTTTACATAAAGGCTGAAAAGCTGACATGAGAGCAGAAGTGAGCTTGGAGAGTGTGGTAGTGCCGGAAGTGATGACTGGGCATGTGTGCAGGAGCCGGAAGTGTTTAAAATGGCGGCCATGTTTGTGACTAATGTGACGTAGTTAATGTGCAGCGTCCAGCGTCTTACTGAGGGCCTTACTACTCTCCAACCACAGTCTTTGTCAAAACATGCAGGACAGGGGCAATGTGCACCTAAAGTGTCACCAGTCCAGCAGAGTAATAGGTGCAGCAGGACCCAATGTCCAGTCACAAAAGAACTAGTCTGGGTTTTAATGCTCAATTGTGTTTGTCAATTTACTGTGTAAAACTATGTATCTATCGGGATTTGGCCATAAATTATTGAAAATACAATGTACCTTTAATGGACAATACTACTTTATGCTCCCAGGGCATAAATCATCAGATATGTGGGTATCTGGTCCTTGAAAAATGTAGCTGGTCCTGCAACATTGAAGATTTGCAGGATCAAATGTGCTCTGGTATAAAAAGGTTTTTGCAAAGACTAACGGTTCAACCCTGGACAGCACCACGTAGTGATAATGCACCATGTGTACCTTTGTCATCATGATGCATGGATGCAGCCCTGGCGAGTAACTCGCATGGGCTGCATTCAACCATCATATCGACCATAATTAATTAGTATGCTGTCGATGATGTACGAATACAGCCCTGGCAAGTATGCAATCCCCAGGGCTGCATTCATGCATCATGCTGGGGCATCATACCAACTAAGGGACAGTATATCACTATGGGGCCTTGTACAGGGTGCTCACTAACAGCACTCTTATCGAGGTAGGATGGAAAGCTGGGGGTCTGAATGGGGGGTCCCCATGTCAAATGTCGATCTTAAAAAATGGCCATGTCGCATGTCAATGTCGCTTAATAATGCCCATATCCCATGTCGATTTTAAGAATTGCTCATGTCGCCTGTCACTATGTTTTTTGGGCCTTATGTCACATGGCACTAGGCCTCATGTCGATTGTCGATCGTAAGAAATAGCCATGTCGTCATGTCGAATTTGGTGGTCCACACCCGTAAAGCTAGCTGTCGGCACATGTCAGACAGACAGCAAGGAAAGAACAAAAGAGAGAGTGAGGCACAGATGGAGGCAGAGAAAACAGACCAGGAATGAGTGAGACAGACAGACAGACAGACAGAGACAGAGACAGAAACAGAGACAGAGACAGACATATAGACAGACAGACATACAGACAGAGACAGATAGACAGAGACTGACAGATACACAGAGACAGACACATGAAGACATACTGAAACTGACCAAAACGGGACCAAAACACAAAGTGATGTGGAGAACGAGGAGAGACTGTCACAGACTGGTAAAAGAATAAAGATGGTTTACAGTAGCGTCTGTCGGGGACAAGTTTAGCACAATGTGCGTCCTACAAATGTTTGATGTGCTGAGACCGTGCGTTGTGTAAGGGAATTGTTTATTGACGTGCCGAGTGCTGGTGTACCTGTAGCTGCCTGGTATAACGACACGCGTGGCGGCTGGGGACGACACCAACCTGCCGTAACTAACTCAGCAATGTGGCACAAGATGTAGAGTAGCTCACAACGCGACAAAAACAGGTACATTAGCTCCACAAGGAGGGCCATGTATACAACACTAGCCTCCTTTACAGGGTGGGAGCGCCAAAAGCCATGGGGTAGATTCACCCAAAGTGCACCATATTAGCACAATATCTTATTCTTCAAGCATAAGATTTTTGGCCATATCTTATGCTTCAACCATAGACAGGGACTCCCCTGTATCCCCAGGGGATGCTTTGTAAGAAGCCATCATGCTTGATCATACCTCAGTCCCCCAGGGGATGCTTCATTAAGAAACCAACTACACTGGATACCTGCCCAATGGTCAGGGTAGGGGTTAGGGTTAGCTTAGTTCTTTCTGATTACAGTTAGGGAAAGTCATAGGGTTAGCTATCTATCTGGGGGACCAGGGGAGTCCCTGTCTTTTCATGAAGATATCCCCTGAAATCTTATTCTTCAAGCGTAAGATATTGTGGGGCAAAGACACACACCTTATGTCGGATATCTTTAGCATCAAAAAGCATAATTTATCCTAAATTATTTGAAATTTTTATGGGCATCACAATAAATTCAGGTATTTTTCTTACCAGCAAAGGAGATGGCATGTCTTTAAACTAATTATATATGTATGTAATCAGGTCCTCAAGTGGGCTTGTTTTAGGGTGAGGAGGTAATGTCTGATTTGTAAAATTAGATGGTACATTAAGTCGGACAGGGGTGTTGTCACACAAAATCTTGCTGTTTAATCTACACATAACCAATATATTATGAGCTAGATAACAAGCTATATGTATTCTGACATCCATAATAGCAGAAACATAATAATTATGAAAGAGAAACAATTCTCAGATTGAAGGGCCCGATTTATACCAATTTGTAGCAGAATAAGAGAAGTATATATATAATTTCTACATTTGGTATATTACTATTACTCTAAGAAGATAATAGAAAACCAAGGTGTCCGACTTCAGGTGAAATGGGGACCTCAAATTCCCGAACTTTGGTGAGAAATATCTCATTCCAATGTACATATTATACAATAATTAGTTATTGACTATAATGTCCCAATACTCCTCTTTATATAGGCATCCTAATGATAGCTCTAAGTGAAGTATTAACATAATTGTAGTCCACACAAAAGGAGTCACATTGCCACTGCCAACGAGCGTCCGTGAGTGGTGAATCTACCCAATAGGGTAGGTTCACCATGAGTCGGACACCTACCCTGAAACACTTGAAGCGACATGCTCCGATTTCTCACATTTTCAAATTGACTTTCGGCTGTGTCTCACCAGATCGGGCCAATGTGCAAGTGCTTGACCAGGTACCATCTTTGACCGGCTGCCATCTTTGAAGCACCCGGGGACGAACCTGCGTATATACATAGTCACTAGACGCCACCCATTCCACCTGTAATCTTAAAAAGCCCCCCGTAATCTTATTTTGGATGATGTCTTATGTTGATGTAGCATTGTAGGGGGCTCTGCCCCCATACCCCCACTCTTCTTTTCCCTACTTGCACATATGTATGACAAATACACTTTCAACCCATAATCTTATAAGGAAGGGGTGTATCAAATAAGGAATAAGATTACACCAAAAGTGGCAATTTAAGATTACGCATAGAATGGGTGGCATCTAGTGACTCCGCAGGTTCGTCCCTTGTTGCATCTTTGAACGGCTTGACAGAAAATGGTTTATCTAGGGCAGATGAAGATATAAATTGGTTCAAAAAGTTAATATGGGCTTTAATGCTTAAAATTGTATTGTGGCCGCTCAAAGATGGCCCCCAGTCAAAGATGGCCCCCAGTCAAAGATGGCACTCGGTCAAAGATGGCACCCGGTCAAAGATGGCACCTGGTCAAAGATGGCACCCGGTCAAAGACATTGGCCCTCAATGCACTCCAAAAGCAGTAGATTGAGCTGTAATCTGATAATCAGTCGAATTCTAAGCTAAATTCTAGGGATGAAAATAGCTAGAACATGAAGTGTGGCTGCAAGGAACATTCAGGTTCATTTTTAACAAAATTGATTTTGATCCCTAATCATCGGACCACGTCGCTTTTAAAGTTTACCATTATTTACAAATAAGAGCTTAAAATGTCTGAACGGCCACATAATCAAGTGTCCATCTCGAGGTGTGTGTCCGACTCCAGATGAAGCTACCCTCCAGGTGTCCCGGCTGACGTCGGAGTTCAGAATTTATTTATTTATCCTGGACATAACAGTGTAAGCCTGGGCTAATTCACGTTGTTCAGTCGTAATACGCGGTCCACCAACACCCAGTGAGACAAGTATTAAGCTTCTTATTCATAGTAGCAATATTATACATTAAACGGATGAGAAAAAACAATAATCTGTGTAGAGAAAATATATCACATAAATTTAGTGTTTACTGATCGCATCACATTATTCCTTGACCCTGGAAATGAGGGTATAGACACCTTACTTGCTTCAATACTTCAATTTGGCTGTGAGTACTGTATTTAGTTCCTGCTTGATTGAAGGAAACAGATATTTTGGTAATGGCCGACTTAAAATGGCCGCTACAGGCAAATGGCGATATTTTGCGGTGGCCCCACCTTTCATTGTTTTTGTGTGGATATGGACTTGAGACATGCCAAGTCTCTTGCATTTAGGAAAAAATTCACACTGCCTTGAAAATCATGCACATATTGCTCGTACTATGGCCAAAAAATAGAAGGTTTGTTTCAGGTCACCCAACCGACCCTATCAAAATAGGGCCGACCCTAGCTTTTTTTATGCAATTTTGAAGAAATCTTCGTATTTTTAACATTTTTTGGTCAATTTTAGGGTCTTCGGAGAGGCCGGGTAGTACTTTCATGTTTAAAAAAAAGTTAAAAAAAAAAAATCCAACCTACCGACCCTTTATTTTCTTGCCATGTTACCTGAAACAAACCTTTTTTTTTTGGCCTATGTAGAAGTTGGAGTATGTATCCCTCACTTCTTGTTACAGGGGGAGCCACCACACACCAGCTACAGGCGTCCCCCAGGTAAAATGGTATTCAAATTTAGACTTATTTACAATTTCTTTTCACCCTCCCTGGAAATATTTATTCCGCAGGCAGCAGAAGGTGGGTATGTACCCACCACTGCTCCACCCAGGGGGCGCCACCACCCGGGTACAGGCGTCCTGGGGGCAGAACTGCGTCCCTGCCGTCACCCTACACTGTAAAAAAAGTGTTTAGAATTTAAACACTTATTGTCCGTTATTTTAAACACTTATCAAAAGTGTTAAGGTTTTAACACTTTTCAACTTAACACTTTAATAAGTGTTTGAGATTAAACACTTGTATTCGCACCAATGAAGTGGTGCGCCCTATATCTCTCTAACTGGTGCGGACTTGTTCCCGCAGTCACTCTGTTTACGCTGACACCAGCAATCTCGTGAGACCTTGGTTCCGCTCTCGTATTGTAGCCTGTTCCCCGAAGCTATGGTGTGTGAGTGGCTGGTCACTGCCTAAGTCTCACGATAGATTGCGAGCACAGAGCTAACATGGCCGCCCATACGGAGAAAACGGATTCATCGCTATAGTATAAGGCTCCCGGACTGACATGTACAACTACAAGGTTACCAGCTCTGATCAGTAGGAGCCGGATTGGTGTAGTGGTTGCATTTTGGAATCTGGACGAAGGAAGCGTGGGTTCGAATCCCACATCTGGTGAAACACTTTTCACCTGGTACCTTTTCACACTTAATTGCAATGTGTTCAGGTTCTAAACACTTATCTACACACTATTTTAAGAAGTGTTTAGCATTTGAACACTTTTACCTAAACACTGCAAAAGTGTTTAGAACAAAAGTGTTTAGATAGTGTTTAAAATCCAAAACTTATTCAAAAGTGTTTAGGTTTTAAACACATATTAGCTAAACACTTTTGATAAGTATTCAGGTGTTTAAATTTAAAGAAAAGTGTTTAAAATCTAAACACTTTTCTTAACCATTTTTTAGAATCTAAACGCTTATCTAAACACTTTTTTGAAAAGTGTTTAGAATCTAAACACTTTTTACCTAAACACCTATAATACCTTACTATATAGAAGTGTTTAGAATAATGGACACAATAAATGTTTAGATAAGTGTTTAGGATCTTAACACTTTTTTTACAGTATAGGTTTCTAAATTTGACAAGGCCACATGGGCCTTTTCTGGCCAAAGGAGTTTTTTTCCATTAACCGATTTTGAGGGGCTGTCGTCCGCGTGATCGTCCAATCGGTAGGTAATCGGCAGTTAGAGCCACAACACAACATTGGTAAGTACACTCTGTGTATTGTGGTTGTTGTGGCCCTCCAATTAACTGCTGAATGGACTATCTACTTGCCGATAGCACCGCCAAATCGGCTAATGGAAAATACACCTTAGTGACATGGACAGGAGGAAAATAAAGGTAGTGATATGGGGCATAGGGCATTTCTTAAAATCGAAATGTTAACATCCCATTTCCTTAAATCGACTTGGGGACACCCCCTCCAAAAAAATTGTATACAACATTTCTCCCTGGCCCCTTATTATAGCTAACGTCATATTGAGGTAAAATGATGTTTTTTTTCTGTTTTCTGCTAGGAAATGGTCACCATGGATTCCCTTAGAGGGATTTATGATGGAAAGCCTCCGCGAAGCTGGAGAATATGCCCCTCTGAGGCAAAGCAAAATCGTATCAAATTCACGGCAGTGGATCTCCGGCCTTTGAAGATCCTTTGTGCTGGCCTATCTCGGGGGATTTATCAGGAGTGTGTCCAGAAAATGATGACCACCCTTAATAATGACCATTCCCTGAGGGAGAATTTCGAAGCTATTGATAATTGCAACCCTAGGTTACCCAAATCTACCAGTTCTTAAGTAACTTCCCATGCAGGGCTGCATTCATGCATTATGACGACAAAGGAAACAGTACATTAAAGCTTTTAAAGAAGACTTAAACACTTGATCATGAGTTGAATGGGAGCCTCCCACGTGCTCCGCTTAAATCACTGCGTCAAGAAATGGGCCGTTTCAGTCACCCTGCACTGACCAACACCAAACATTTTCAAGCCATTTTAAACAGAAATTTCCAATGTTTTTGGCAATCGTTGAAATTTCTTGAGATTTTCAGATTAATGTCCTGTAAGATCCTGGGGCCACCAGGAAGCATTTTGAGTAATTTTGTTCTTGTCCTCCTGGAGGCTCATTCAGAACAACTGACGTGGTCGTAGGGAGTTGGTGACGTGTCGAAACCTGTTTGGTGACCACTAGTAAAAAGTATTTCACAAGAATTTCTGTTGAAATCTATAGTAAATACCACATTTTGCCGGATGCAAATAGTCTCGTCAATTGCAAATATTGCAATATTGACGAAAATCGCATTATGACAACTGACGAGTCTGTTCTGAAACAGCCTCCAGGTTTTATTTAGACTTCTTCAGGTCCGTGGAGGTTTTCCATCCCAAACTCCCACGGGGTCATTGCGTTTTTAAAGCAGGCACAAAGCGGGGCCATGCTTACAGTACCTTTTATAGGGTGGGCCAAATGAAGGAAATCTTAAGGTAAGTAACAAGGGATTCTTCACAGCCAAAAAGGAAAGATGTAGGGAACAAAAAGAGGAGACTTGCAATCAATTTTTACAAAAGACGACAACCATTTTTCTATACTTTGTATGCACTTGTTTATATATTGTACATGTCATGAATTTACAATATTGGTAAATATGAAAAAAGTATTTGTATGAATAGTGTAGAACCAATAAAAATATTTGAAACTGAAACTGACTAAGAGAGGGATAAGATGGAATATTGAATACTGGAAATATGTGGAATTTGTGCCGTATAAATGACAAGACCGAGATGTAAGACTTTCTGAAGGGTAAGGGTGACCACACACTCAAAAAATAAACTTGTCTCCAGACTCTTCAAAGTGACAATCTTAAGATAAACGAGTCAAAAACTCGTCTAAGTGACAAGGAAGCGGGTCTTCTAGCTGGAGATAGAAGACCCACTTGGCATGTGCCAGGCCAAACCCCGACATTTGCCAGCTCCAGATTCTATTTATGGGATGGTAACCTGATAGGTTAGACAACTTTAGACTCGTTTATTTTATGATAGTCACTTCAATGAGTCTAGAGACAATTTTACTTTTTCAGTACAGGCAGCACGTGTTACCTACCACTGCAAGAATGCTGGAATTTAAGCAAAGATTGGATTGCTTAAAGTCACACTTTCAGCATTTCCGTACTCTTCATGTATAAGTGCCCTGGTGCTTGCAACTTTACCCAGCTGGTCATGTTGGTTCTGAGGTCGGAATCTCTCGTGCTACGTACACAGTGACAAGACCTTACCAGGAACAAGTCACGAAACTGGTGCCGACTTCTCACGAGACCAACGGCGCCAGCGTACACATGTTATTGCAGGGAGCAAATAAAACCAATTCCATACTGTAGCATACGAAAAGAAAATCACGGATCTTAAATTTACGTGAATTCCACAGAAATAAATAGCGCAGTGAAAAAAGGTCTGTATCACAGTTTACCACACTTTACCTGGACTGTGTAAATACAAGAGTGCCGCCCTAGACCCTTAATTTAAACCTGGCTATATAAACCATTTTGAGGCATAGTGACATGGGACAGGAGGAAACAAATTGATAGTGACAAGATGGCGACATGGGCATATCTTAAAATCGATATGGCGACATGGGCATATCTTAAAATTGATATGGCGACATGGGCATATCTTAAAATCGATATGGCGACATGGGCATATCTTAAAATTGATATGACGACATGGGCATATCTTAAAATCGATATGGCGACATGGGCATATCTTAAAATTGATATGGTGACATGGGTATATCTTAAAATCGATATGGTGACATGGGCATATCTTGAAATCGATATGGCGATATAGGCATATATTAAAAACCGATATGGCGACATGGGCATATCTTAAAATTGATATGACGACATGGGCATATCTTAAAATCGATATGGCGACATGGGCATATCTTAAAATTGATATGACGACATGGGCATATCTTAAAATCGATATGGCGACATGGGCATATCTTAAAATTGATATGGTGACATGGGTATATCTTAAAATCGATATGGTGACATGGGCATATCTTGAAATCGATATGGCGATATAGGCATATATTAAAAACCGATATGGCGACATGGGCATATCTTAAAATTGATATGGCAACATGGGCATATCTTAAAAATCGATATGGTGACATGGGCATATCTCAAAATCAATATGGCGACATGGGTATATCTTAAAATCGATATGGCGACATGGGCATATCTTAAAATCGATATGGTGACATGGGTATATCTTAAAACCAATATGGCGACATGGGCATATCTTAAAATCTATATAGCGACATGGCTATTTCTTAAAATCGACATGGGACATGGGGACCCCCTATCAAGGGCCCTTAGAGTATCAATCAGTGAGTGGGTCTGGCTGGTTACCTCGGTTACCGCCCACACGGTGCTAAGTGGGCACGGCCGGGGCACGCGGCACGCTGCTGTGTGTGTGTGTAACCCGCGGTACTCCCACACAGTGCCGTAATGCATCATGCACATGGGCAGCATGATGCATGCATGCAGCTCTGAGGAGTCAGCTCACCAGGGCTGCATTCATGCATCATGCTAACCATTAGGGGTGGATATATATACCCCCATGGGGTTCAGTTATCCTCCCCTTATCATATCACAGGGCTGTATTCATGTAGGATGATGATCGCGACAAAGTGCCTAACCGCTTGGCGTACAGCCCTTACAGGGTTAACATTACTACATTAAGCGCCCTATTGTTTAGTATGACAACACATTACCAGCCCACCACCTGGCCGCAGCCTGCCCCTCTGTGTAGCTGAGTCAGCACATTGTGCGGTTAGGCCGAAAAAAAGGTGTGTTTCAGGTTACATGATATGAAAATCTAGGTAGCGTAGGTCAGATTTCTTTTTTTACAATTTAATTTTAATTTTTACTTTGGCCTGAAAAGTACAAAAAAAAACAAACCTTTTAGCTCTAGTAGCAGATCTTATTTTTTGCTAAAAAGGAGTAAATAAAAGGGATCCCTGCAGGGTAGCAGAAAGCGTACCTAAAAATTGACTCACAAACTTCAGGACACGACTTGCAGACAACAGTGTAGACTCGTGGACCATCAAATTGACTCTGAAATTACTTATAAATATTTTCTCAAAATTGGATAAAAATTTCTAGGGTCGGCCTTGTTTTGCTAGGTAGGGTCGGGTAACCTGAAAAACACTTTTTTTTAAAATTTGGCCTTAGCAGTAAGTACTGTAAATGCACTCTAAAAGAGTGGTTTCTCATCACTAAGAACTGATAAATATGCCGAGGGAGGCTTATTTTTTTTAAACCCACAGGTTAAAACACATAGGATAATATATATGCTTTTCACTCAATATCTAATGATCTTTAAAAGTAGGGAAAATGTAAGTTATTTCTCTCAAATGGTATTACTGGCACTATTAACTTTAATTTGATACCAAATATGCCAATATTTGTCCATTTTTATCATGTTTTCACGAAAAAAATAATCCAAAAAATTGATGCGCGAGGTGATGAGAAACCATTTCAAATTTTTTTGAGTGGTCAAAAAGGAGGTATTTCTTTTTTGTTTCCAGTAGCTTCTACTGTAGGTGTGACTGTAGATCAATCCAAATATTTTTTGATTCAATCCCCAGTCGTGCTAGCAGTACAAGAATTATTTTCCCTTATCTTTGTCAACCTGTATTCACATATCAACTCCATCCCTTTAAAAGAATAGACCAGCCTAAGTTTATGTAGCCTTCTATCCGTAGTGTTGGCCTTGCTTAACAATATGCTGATATTTATTCTAACAACATATATATGCAGCATATGTCATTTAAACCTAAAAGAAACAAATAGAGAGTGACGTCACAAGAGACCAAAAACATGATCAGCCATACCTAGCTTATGCAAATACAGTACCTTCTACTATCATTTATGATGTATCAGACAACAAATGTATGATTAATGGGCTATTTATTGTCTTCATGCATTAGTTATAAACCCCTTTTCCTTTACATTTTATAAAGAGAGTTATTAATTAGGCCACAAGAGACATTATAAACGAAACAAATAGACGAAAGAAAATCGTCTGCACCTAGACTACCCTATGATTGGTCCTTGAGTGGCCCTCAAGTGGCCATTCAGGCATACTAAGAATGGCGTACATTACCAAGCAACCAATCAAAGAGTCGTTATAGTGGTGTCTAGACCAATCAAGGCAGATAGGCTGAATATGTCTGGGTGATTTTGGGTCCTCTGTGACATCATTATTGGCCTGGCTTGGGATTGTATATTACAGGTTTAATGCTATATGGTAAATACTTGGAGAGAATGTATATCAGTACGTTGCTAATCAATGGCATTACTAGTGATAGAAAGTCACTTAAAATTACGCTGGTCTTTTCTTTTAAGGCTTGAGTACTTCAAATTAACGCTGCAGACTGTTCCCCTTAATGCCATGATCGTGATATCATTATAACATGTGTTGTCATTATGGAGGCAATGGATTTATTACATCACACTATTTTGGGTAGAGTGATTTACTCTCCAAGCATAGGATAAATTGTCAAACATATTTCTAGCAAAAGCACAGGGGATTCCCCTTAGAGGGTGATAGGTCAAGGTGTGTCTCTCTCTCTGGAACATGGGCATGTTGGACATGTGAGACATGGGCATGTGGGACATGGGCATGTGGGACATGGGCTTGTGGGACATGGGCATGTGGGACATGTGGGACATGGGCATGTGGGACATGGACATGTGAGACATGGGCATGTGGGACACGGGCATGTGGGACATGGGCATGTGGGACATGGGGATGTGGGACATGGGTATGTGGGACATGGGGATGTGTGACATGGGGATGTGTGACATGGGCATGTGGGACATGGGCATGTGGGACACGGGCATGTGGGACACGGGCATGTGGGACACGGGCATGTGGGACATGGGCATGTGGGACATGGGCATGTGGGACATGGACACGGCGATTTTAAAGGCACAGAGTCATGGGACATTGCCTTTTCTTAAAATCGACAGGGGACGTTGACCCCCCCCCCCCTCATCCAGAGCCCCCTTGGGGGTCGGGTGGCAATGTATATATAGTATTGACAATGAGATTTGTCCAAGAACAGTAAAGCTCAATTAAGACTAAAATCTTTTTAATTCTCTGTTGTAAATAATAAGGTAAAGGATGACATGTATTGAGCAAGTGTTTTGTTTTTAAATTCTCTGTTTTAATGTAAAAGGTACGGCATATATTGAGCAAGCGCATTAATCTTGTGGGACATTTATAACCCAGCTGAGGGTATCATTGATAACTGCATTGGTTCACAGGTGATTTATTAAATTAAATGAACAAATTAAACATTGAACTTGATAATTGGGGAGTGGTATGGTAGACATTGACTGGTACGCCGTAATACTGCATGGCCAATTACTGAGTATAAGGCCGTATTTTTTACTCGCGGGCTAAAATGTTTAGGCTCATACATCTTTTTCACAACCAAAATGCAAAGTTAAGAATTCATCGACCTTTAAAAGCAGGAAATATGTAAGTTATTTCTATCTTACTGCATTACTGGCGGCATCAGCTTTAATTTGATACCAAATATGCCAATATTTGTCCATTTCTATCATATTTTTCATCAAGAATTTGCCCCCCAAAAAAGTCTTCCTCAAAAGCTGATTTTTATGTTGCGCGCAGTGATGAGAAACCATTTTATCTTTTTAAGTGGCCTTATGATGTAGTTTTGTGTGAATGTTCTTTAACCCTTTTAGGATGGCGTAATGCCTTAATGCATCATGCCATTGGTCGTCATGATGCGTGAAAGTATTCATGCATCATTCCCACCCTATGGGGTTGAGACATTCCCAAAGGGTCAGCATGATGCACCAATACAGCACCAGCGAGTGACTCACTGGGGCTGCATTGGTGCATCATTTTGTCAAATTAATCTTTTAGCGACATGCCATCCATAAAGAGTTAACCAATTATCAAACAACACCATAGACATGTCCAGATGGATAAGTCATGCCTCATTAACTTCAGATATCTCTATAATTAGGGAGTTAAACATCACGATGTGCACTTATAGCGCTATGCTGAGCAATGGGCTAGATATTGACGTTCATATTACAAGTAGGCACATCTTAAAGTGCACGTGGTGCATAGATTCTTGTGCCAATGTTTTTGTCTCTGACCAGGTGCCGTCTCTGACCAGGTGCCGTCTCTGACCAGGTGCCGTCTCTCACCGGGTGCCGTCTCTTACCAGGTGCCGTCTCTGACCAGGTGCTGTCTCTGAGCAGGTGTCAGAAAAAGTTTAAATTTTTTTTTTAGCCTATACTCAAATATATAAGGATTTCTAAAAACGTTATGGCAGCTGTTATGCAATTATTATCAGCCTCCTGCTGTTGATGGAACATAACTAAATTCCCAAAGTTACATCCGGTCAGAGACGGCACCTAGTCAGAGACAGCACCTGGTTAACGGGTATGAATAATGATATTTATGTAGTTCAGTGTTGCAAGGCTGTAAATGGTCATACCTGTTGGATTTTCGTATCCGTTGAGGCTAAAGGGTATGTTCTGTATATTCTATATAAAGTTGTGAGGTGTTACCATGCAAGAAGGTGGTCATTAATAAAAAATCGTACCCTTTAATATTGTATATATGGTGTTAGGTCAAAGTTATACATGTGTCAAGCACACGTTCAACTTAAAAAAATATATATCACCCTTGTTTTGATCTAAATTTAAATCATTCCCCTATATATAAAACGGCAATATTTGGGACCAGCGAACCACCCCATTGAATTAGGCCTGAGTGCTCACCGGGAACAGATAATCCAAAAGAGGCTATGTGCAAGTATGTTTTTTTTCAAAGGTAACTCGATTTTTCTTACTTATTTTATTTCAATTGTATTTTGGTTCCTTTGTATGTCATAAATAATCTCCCTATTACACTAATTCTGAGAATACCATTGTGCATAAAGAAAAACGGTACAAATAATAGAACTAGTACAAATACTCTCATATTGTGGGCCTAGCAACAAGGGTCAGAGAGAGAATTCCACAAAATCCGCCATGTTTTTGCCGAATCAAAACGGTGCCAAAATAACTTCTTTATAAAAAAATTGTGAATAAAAATTGCTGTTTATCAGTATATATGATAAGGCGGTCATTCATGCTTCCAGTCACGGTTGGTGGTTTTGGGACCCAAAGTTAATTTTACGTTATAATCTGCTTTGATAAGTCGGTCGCCGGTGCCCCTTCTCCACTATGCCCTCAGAAAAGTGAGCGTCACTGTCGCCAAAAGCTGTCACACCTGAAAGTCAGGCACTGCCCGGCTTACAGGTGAGAGCGCTTTCGGCAACAGTGATGCTCACTTTTCTGAGAGTGCACCGCAAACCCCAGCTTAAAGCGTTGTTTCAGCATTGGGAGATACCTTAATGTCTGTTAAAGGGCGGCTAGCACCGCTAAGACTGCCAGTCTTAGCAAGTCAAGTGACCTCGATAGCGGCGCCCTGATTGGCCAATTGGTGCCGCTGGTTGCTGTGTGTTTTGTAAGAACTCAGAGGGCAGGTACCCATCTTTGCTAGGAATGGTGCTAGCCGCCCTTTAAAGCTTGGATTTATCAATCTATCTTGGATATTGGTTGA
The DNA here is from genome assembly GCA_947462335.1 of Harmothoe impar. Lineage (NCBI taxonomy): Eukaryota > Metazoa > Annelida > Polychaeta > Phyllodocida > Polynoidae > Harmothoe > Harmothoe impar. The sequence goes on from OX381708.1 coordinate 4,005,093, forward strand.
GGACATACCCACTATTCTAGTACGCCCTAAAGGAGCGGCACTTGTACTCACCATCTAGGACGTACTAGTATAATGGCCTACCCACCAGCATTAGTGCATCTAGTTATTTACATAATATATTTTACTCAAAGTCACAATATACTATATATCATATTTGGTACCATTGCAAAGAGGACTTCCCAATCTCTACCCTGGCCGATTTACAAACTACAATCATTTATATTTATTAAAATATCATGTATTAAACATGACACAGGCATAAAACAATCTTTTATAGACCCAGTATAACCAATTTCCGAACAGGTGAAAGCATGTATTCAGGGATGCATTAATTGATAAGGTCAAGAAAAAAGGTGTGTTTCAGGTTACATAGTCTGAAAAATCTAGGTTCTTTTTATCTAAAAAAAAAAGATTTCTTTTTTTGCCTGAAAATACTAAATTTACTCAAAATTGGATAACAATTTCTAGGGTCAGCCCTCTTTTGCTAGGTGGGATAAAAAATTGACTGCTTGCGCTGATTTTTTCAAAATTGGATAAAGATTCCTAGGGTTGGCCCTGTTTTGCTAGGTAGGGTTGGGTAACCTGAAACACACATTGTTTTTTTGCCATAGGGCTATGCCCCCCCCGACCACTCTTGTGATGTACGTGGGAAACAAAATGAAGCAGGGAGGCAGCAACTTCCAGCGGCTGTCACTATGCCTCAGTACTAAGTTGGTCGTTCTCCACACCCCTGTGGAGAAACTGATGCTTATTCTCCATGGCCTGTTTCTCCACGATGGCATCACCAAAATAGCTATGAAACCAATCTAATGTATATTTTGATGAAATTAATCAAGAATCACATAAAATAAATACGGAGATCCACTCTAATCAGTCTGAACTCCTGGTTTCTCCACTTGTGGTGCATTGGATCGCATCACACTCGGTTCCGCCTCGTGTGATACAATCCAATGCACCACTCGTGGAGAAACCTGTCGATCAGACAGATTATCGTGGACCTCTGTCTATTTCCTCTACTCAATACAAGAAGAACTAGATTTAGTACATTGATATACAGTCTACAGCCAGCAGTCATGTCCTGCCTTTATCATGGTACTACATGTAAATACAATATAATAAATAAGTAATAATAAATTGGCAACAATTCATGTACTAAAATATGATTGTATATCTCATCCCGGATGTCTAGGATGGGAAGGGGGGCGGCTCCTGTACCCCTCTCCCTCCCCCTCCCCCTACCCCCTACCCCCTCCCCCTACCCCCTCCCCCCTCCCCCTCACCCCCTCCCCCCCCCACCTCATCCGGCAGTGTTTACCACCATGACACTTAACCTAGTAACCCTTGGCAACACAGGATCATCATTTACTTTAACTATTTAATTAAATATGTAATTATATATCATCACCAAGACATCACATTTGCATGTTTTTAAATGTTTTTTCACTGGATCTTGCAAAGATGCATTTTGATGCATTTTAATGAAGTAAAGACTAAGAATAAGGTGAAAGTTTAAGTGAATTATATTTAATATTTGAGATTCTAACATTTATGTGCGCATCAAATGGTTTGATAAAGCTTACATTTGGTGTACAAAGGGGGCATGGCACCACCATATTCCTTCATCACACAAACAAATTTAGGGCTGTAACATCTCCCCTAAATAGACTGTTTTCTATCAAGCCGGTCAAAAATGACCTTACAGATTTTAAGAAAAGAATTAGAGACATAGATATCTGTTTCATGTGAATATCTGACTCCGTTAATCTCATAACTGCATGAGTTACAGCTCTCATCACTCATCTCATCTCATCAAAAACACGTTGTACTTGTAATATTGTATTATATTTTTTATTTCTTACTCTGCATAGCAGTTACATATTTAATACTGTCATGACACGCTAATATTTTTCTTTACCAAGAACGATCAAAGGAAAGAGGTCTGCGTGGAAGAATGGCAATGCGCCGATACCTGGTAATTACAAATAAGTAATTAATTACCTAATAAACACATTAAAAAAACTCATGAGATCTGGCCAATGTGAACGTCTTTGACCAGGAGCCATCATTGACCGGCTTGATAAAAAATGGATTATTTAGGCCAGATGAAGATATAAGTAGGCTAAAAATGTTAATGGATGTTATAACACTTTAAATTAGTAATTAGTAGCCCAGTTATATCTCCATCTCCCCTAAATAAACAGTTTTCTATCAAACCGGTCAAAATTGGCACCCAGTCAAAGCTGGCACCCGACCAAAGATGGCACCCGGTCAAAGCTGGCACCCGGTCAAAAAGTGGCACCCGGTCAAAAGATGTTCACATTGACCGTATGTATTTAGTGAAAGTTATTGTTAATTGTAGCAATATATACTTAAATACTGACATAACCAGCTCCTTAAAGAAAAAAAGTCATGGGTAATATACCCTGTATCATCTTGTCATTTTCATCCTGAGTGTCTCGCTAAATTGAGCATGTAGGCGTATTTATGACACACTAATTAAGGTATTATTTATTTATTTAATTGTATAATTGAGTATCAATTGCATCAATATATGTTACTGCCACACATGCGGGGGTAGTTGTGTAGAAAGTCGTGATGTACTGAATACTATGAGTCTTTGTGTCTATCATTACACTAGTACTTCTTGTAATGAGGCGTGGCTAATTAGGCCGCCAAGAGCTCCATAGTGCATTAAGGTTGGTCAATATGATGCCCTTTTCGTCCACTGCGCCGTTTTCTGCGCAGGTACATTCTCTGGTTTGACCATAGAACACCAGCTGCAGGGCACCCTTGTTTCAAATTGGCCTAAGTAATCAAATGTTCATAAAATAGTTTATTGATTTTCCCTGACCGGGGCGAGAACCACCAACCTTTGAATATGAAGGCATCCATTCTACCACTGTGCTATGCAGCCTGTAGCAGTTGTCCTCATTGGAAGTCATACATAGGCAGCCCTCAGTATATTTCTATTTCTTTTCAACTTTTTTCTTTCAATGGGCCTAAACCCTAGAAATATGTGCAGGACCATGTGTTGAAAATATATTTTCTAGATAGAAAACATCAAAGCCTATACTCTGAGAGAGTTATATAGAAATTTAGCTACTTTTCAATACAATTTCATGTAGATATGTGGCAAAACACTGTATGATCCATCACATGAGACATTAACTTAAAGCTTAAATATCTCAGAAAATAGCCCGGGACCCCCCTATTATCTCAGATTCTTTGGAAAGTGTATGCTATTATGGTCTTATGGTGAAAACCTGACGAAAATCTAGCTACTTTTACATCAAGGCATTGACCCACCTTAATGCATCATGCCCTTGCTGTTCATGATAAGTGTTTGGTAACTCCACTGGCTGTATGAGACAATCCTGGTTACACCTCTCACATGTGAAGGTGGCTGAGTAAAAGGTCACGGCTCATTAACAGTGGGACATCTTTGTTACCTGTGTAGGGGACTCGAATCCAACTCGAATCATAGTTATGTAAACGGCGGTAGTAATAGTTCTCGGCCTGACGTATAGAGGGTGCGAGTGGTAGTGAGAGGGCGCTGCCATCGGGGTGGGATCGGATATATATAAGGCCGTGTGGCCAAGGTAGAAGGCAGACCAGCCAGGGTCTCCGAGTGAATAGAACCGACTTAGCTGAATTGTATAGGGACCAAAAATAAAACCTCTCTTTTGCATCCAGAAATCAGAGAACCTTCCGAGTTGTCTTTTCTGTGAACGAAAACTCTACACCTGTGTAATTAAAGATGGTTTAGGCGCTAACTTGGGCTCGATTTTTATTTTTCAGTTAAACAACATATTTTTGTTTATAATGCCCATATAAATATGTATGTAACTTTCAAAATACAACATAATTCAAAAATGTCTCATGACGTATTCATTTGAACAATGATATCGGTTTTCCTTGGCAGTGTTTCTTTAGTACTAGACATATATATTTAGTTCTGCACCACTTATAGGTGCTGCCTTCTTGATGTATAGTTATAGGCTTCACATCCGCTTGTGTGTTAGCCATCAGTGTTCTAGTGTCATAATGCAGGTGCCCATATATGGCTCAGTCTCATGAGTTTGTAACATTTCAAACGTCTTTGACCGGTGGCGTCTTTGACCGGCGGCGTCTTTGACCGGTGGCGTCTTTGACCGGGTATATGATTAAAATGAAGAAAAAAGTAGTATATAGTAAAGAAATTTAAGCTTCAACTTCTTCATGTAATAAACAGTCTATGGTTGTTTTACCCAATTAAAAAAATATATTTTAATGCACATATTAAGGGTTCCCTTTGGGCTTTTTTTCTTCAGCAGGTCAAAGACGTCACAGGTCAAAGACGACGCCGGTCAAAGACGTTTCAACTGTTACAAACTCATGAGACTGAGCCAGTAACATAAATATATGAAATATATCAATTTTAGATAATGCCTCGAAATGATGTGTTATAACATATGATACAAAATATTTGCCCATTTCTTTACTATACACTACTTTTTTCTTCATTTTAATCACATACCCGGTCAAAGACGGCTCCGGTCAAAGACGGCTCCGGTCAAAGACGGCACCGGTCAAAGACGTTTGAAATGTTACAAACTCATGAGACTGAGCCATATGCATCCTTGTGTTTTGACACATGAATTATCTCATTATAGGTAAGTGACTTCAAGGTGAACAAGAGGCAAGATGAGCTATACAGGTTATGTCTTATATATATGACTTCAACGCTACAGTCGTCGGTGGTCCTAATTTTCTCTCATATCAGTATGGAATTATTATCATATTGTTAAAGATTTTTTTGCTCTACTTAAGAAAAGCGCTTATTTCCTTCCTGACATTTTATCAAATCTATTCATCTTAACAATATTTAATAACTTGAGCGAGGTCAAGCTGAACATGAGGCAACATCAAGGAACACGAACGCTATCATGAACATTAGGCCAAAAAAAAAAGGTTTGTTTCAGGTAACATGGCATGAAAATGTAGGGTCAGTAGGTCGGATTTTTTTTTTTTTAACTTTTTAACATGAAAGTACTACCCGTCCTCTCCGAAGACCCAAAAATTGACCCAAAAAGGCTAAAAACAATGAAATTTCTTCAAAATTGGCATAAAAAAACGTAGGGTCGGCCCTCTTTTGATAGGGTCGGTCGGGTGACCTGAAACAAACCTTTTTTTTTGGGCCTTATCAGTATTATGCTAGTGTAGGGGCTAGGGTTATACGGGGTTGTTATATGACGAGTGCTGTTGGATGCTGTGTTGCGAGCTCAGTCCGAACCCTTCAGTCCGACGGTAGGTGGCGACACCTACTCCGGGCTTGGGGTATGGACAGAGGTCGCTATAGGCTTCCGGTCTGCGTGTGCGCACGCAGGCTGGCTGCCTATATATACCCGGCATCTGACGGTACTCGTCGGTTACTCTGAGCCACGCTGGTGAAGAGACCCCGTGATCATATCGGCTGCTTAGCCTACTGACCCGTTCCGAACTCTATAGGGAGTTCGCACACTTAGTGACTGCTTGTTTAGGTTTACCTGAATAAACCTGATATTGCAACCTGTAACACTTGATCCGAACTGTGTCGACTTTGTTCTTTAATTGATACTCTACCAATATCATAAAGATACAAAAGATCGTTTATTACACTGGTGCCGTGACCAGTTCTGAGTGAAACGCAGGTTAGCCTGTGCAGTAGCACAGACCTCGGGCTCTGGACGGAGCAGCGAGGTCTCCGGATGAGGCAACAGCCTTGTCACCGGAAGGGTTAGATGCCAGTTATGAGGCAGAAACCCACAGTAGGGCGAATGTTCCATCCGGAACAGACGCAGCACGAGGACCCAAGGGTCCTACCATAATGAGCCGCTCATTAGAAGAAATGAACTTGTCCTTGTTCAATGTTGGTGGGTCAAGCTCAGCCGCGCCGACTCCGAGGAGGTTTACCCTGTTGGAGGAGCGTCGCTTTGACGACATGAGAGAGGCCCGAGTACAGGAACGTGTACAGATGGCTCAAATGGAATTGTTGACCATTCAGAAGCAATCCAATGAATGGAAAAGCAGTCTGATTGCATTGGAAGGTGCAGTCACACACCGAGCTTCCAAAATCAAGGAAAAGGACGCAAGACTGTCTACCTTGTTGGAGGAGAATGAGAAACTGGTACAATCCCTCAGCAGAGTCCGGGCGGAATACGACCAGAAAGAAGCGGACCTACGAGGGATCCGGTCCGAGTTTGTCGAGGCAAACACGGAGCTGAACCATATTTGCGCAGCCCGAGACGCTGTAATCCATGAGGCAGAAGGGGCCCGATCAGCCATTGTTCGGGACACAGAGGACTTACAGGAGGTCCGCCGAAGTCTAATGACAGAGTGTGACATTCTGAAAGCAAAAAGAACTGCTTTACAGCAGTTTTTATCAGAAACGCGAGAGAGTATACAGGACAACAGTACCTCTTTCGCATCTGCGAACAATGGTAGTCCGGAAGGCCTCCATTACATGAGTTTTACCGACACTCCCAATCAGCCTATGGGACGTGGGGTAACCATAGAACCTGCCTTGTCAACCTCAACACCAGGACGACCCCTCGGAGTGGGACGATCCAGGGGCAGAGGCAGGGCGAGTGATTACTCACCGAGGGTGGGGATCAGTGGTATCCGACCGATACCAAAACAGGTCTTCGCAGCCCCGACGGGTCTAGCCTCAGTAGGTAGGGGAAGACGATTGTCGGAGTTGGTCCGGAGTCCACGATCACAGTTGAAAGTGGACGAACAGGAACTCGACGCGGAACGCTTGAAGAAAGCGGCAGAACAGGATAAGGCGGCGAAAACCGATCTGACTCCTTCAAGTTTGTTGCAATGGCGAGAATGCCAAGCAACCATATTGTTCCAGGAACAGAAAAACTTGGAAATAGAAAGGCGAGACGTGTATCGCAAACAGCAGGCTGCCTTGGAGCAGCAGCAGAAACGGATGAAGGAGAACGCGGCCCTCGCAGAGGAGTTAGCGGAGCAGGAAGCGGCGGTTCTGAGGGCTCGAAAGGAAGGGCTCCGAGCCGCCGGAGAAGCTGCTAAAGCTAAATTGGAAAAAGCTCAGCAGGAGGAGGAGGCTGAGAAGCAGGCCAAGGAATTGGAAAAGGAGAAGTCAGAGCATCAACGATTGCTTGCTCTGGCCCAGCAGTGTCAGTACATGACTGATCAGGAGAAGAACTGGTGGTTCGGACAAGGCGTGGACCCCACTACGGACTTAGTGTCGTATGGGACCTACCAGGCTTTTCTGGACAGACAGAGTAGCGTACCAGCTATGGGCGCTACTCCAGGGGCGACTCCTGGTACGAAGAGCCCGAAGAAGGCTCCGAGAAGAACAATGCTGAGTACAGAATTGCAAGAATTGTACGATACGAATCCCGCCATAGCGGGGATCGGATTGCACAATGTCGGTGCGGAAAAGGACGCGACAGCATCCATTTCTAAATGTCTGGCGATAACCTCTAAAATTAGAGGTTCGTCCAACGCTGCTAGACGCATAGCTAGCGAGCCATTTCCCTACTGGCAGAAGAATTCGTGGGAAGATTGGTTGGGAGCCACCGTTGAGGATATAAACCTCAGTGGGTGGGATCAGCAGGATGCAATCCCGTACGTGTGTAAGGGATTACGCATGGGAGATGGTCTCATGGCAGTTGAGCAGTGGAAGGAGGATTGCGGACCTCGCGGTACTTTCAAACAGCTCGTAGAAATCGGAACCATCCTGTACGGAGATTCCGCTCGGATTGATCCGATGGTCGCTTTTAAGAAGCGCGTGCAAGGCAAGAACGAAGCTCCGAGGGTCTTCGGACTTGCATTGATGAGACTCCTGAAGAAGGTACACCCTGCTTCAGGAATCCACGATGCCTTATTTTCTAAGGAATTGTTCTCTCAGTTCGTTGCCGGACTGAGAGATCCTGACATACAACAAACGGTGTATGACACGTGGAGAGCAGATACGTCACTAGATGACCTTTTTAAGGCCATCGACATACATGCTCTCAAAAAGTCACTGTTAGGGGACCGGATGCCTACCCGGGCCTCGGCCATTATAGAATGTTCTCCGGAACAGTCTGATGGTTCGGGCAGTGATGAGGAGGGGGCTATAGCTTCAGCGGCTCAGTTCAAGAGGAATGGGAATTCCTCTAAACCGCCGTGGAAGAATAAGAAGCCGGAAGGGGGTGGGAACCCCCCTCCGAAAAGGGAGTCATCGGATCCGAAGGTTCCGATGATGGACGCAGCGTTTTTCACATCGCTGTTTGAGAAGATGACGACTTCCATTCAGGGGGCTACCCAGCCTAACAGAAGGAAGATCAATCGGAGGACCGCTAAGTGCTATAGGTGCTTAGAGATCGGTCACTTTGCTGCGGAGTGTACAGCTCCGAGTCCGAAAGTTCCCGGAAAGGAGGGAAACTAGAGGGGGTAGTCCGAAAAGGCGAGCGGACAACCCCTGCAGATGAAGTACGCCAACATACCAGAGAGGTAGAGCCTAGTGAAATTCAGAAGACAGGAAGGGAATCAGGGGTGGCTTCGAGCTTTAGGAGCTCGGATGCCGGCCTGATTAACATTCCAGTCCATCAGTTGCCCGGCAATGAGGCAGGGAGGCCCATTACGGATAGGAACGAGGAAGTTGCGGCTGTCACAGACACCGTATGGGTAGGGAGTACCCAGCTTTCCCCGGATCATCCATGTTTCGACCATTTGAAGAAACATGGCCTTGATCTGGCTGCTCCGAAGGATTTCAAACGCTTCACTGTAAACCCGTCTCCGCTGGGGGGGAGGCGGTGGTATGTGTCTGTTACTGTGGCCGGTAGGGCGGGCGAATTTTTAGTAGATACGGGAGCTAGCCACTCCTTTATCTCCTCCAGATTCTATGCTCTTATGCCGGACAGTCGTGATAACTTCAAAACGAGGGTAAACGCCTGTTCGGCCGATGGGTCGAGTATGCAGACGTATGGGCGCGCGTTCATACCTGTCCGAATTGGAGGGAAGGAGTATGTGGCTTCTCCCACCATTGCGGATATTGCAGACGACGGTATACTGGGGTTGGATTTTTCGGCGTTGTATGACGCGGTCCTGAATCCTGGTACAGGGGTACTCCGAATAGAGCACCCGTACCGTGCGGTGGAGCAATGTGTGCTCCGACAAGTATCGACAGTGGCAACGGTGGTCCAAACTGTTAAAATTCCTCCCGGACAGACGTGTGACGTGCTGGTCCGAAGCAAGGGGCTTAGGAGAGAGGAAGAAGCAGTTGTGGAACCGGATGTGGCCATGTTGGGAAGCATCGGTTTGACAGGCATGGATACCCTAGTGGGGGATGGTGCTTGGACCGTGGTGCCGGTTTCTAACCCCGGGTTGGAACCACAGTATCTTAGGAAAGATACAGTGTTGGGGAAGGTGTTCACCAGTGAGGCCGTAGTGTCCGCTGGACAGGTGAGCATGAAGGGTGACCCTTCTCCGACCCCTTTGAGTGAGGGACTCGAGAAAATGATATCCGAAACGGATCTGACGGATCGGATGGATCTCGACTCTCTAAGGAGGCTGGTAGTGAAGTATCAGGATGCATGGCAGGTGGAGGGGGAGCCGTTAGGCCGAACCGACAAAGTGTTGCATTCTATCAATACTGGAGATGCACAGCCTTTCAAAATGCCTTACCGACGTTTGCCGTTGGGTAAGAAAGCTGTTGTTGAAGAACAAGTGAAAACCATGCTGGAACAGAAGGTGATAGTGCCTAGCACTAGTCCCTGGTCCAGTCCGGTTCAGATGGTTACTAAAAAGGATGGGTCTATCCGATTTTGTATCGATTATAGACGCCTGAATGGAGTAACCAAGAAAAATGCATATCCTCTCCCCCGAATTGATGAGACTCTGGACTCGCTGGGTGGGAACCAATGGTTCTGCACCCTTGATCTGCAGTCCGGGTATTGGCAGATCGGGATGAAGGAGGAGGATAAAGAGAAGACGGCTTTTACGAGTCACATTGGACTGTATCAGTTTGAACTGATGCCTTTCGGGTTATGCAACGCCCCGGCCACATTTGAGGCTATGATGGAAACTCTGTTGAGTGATCTATTGTGGCGCAAGTGCTTGGTATACTTGGATGATGTCATTGTCTTCGGCAAGACGTTTGAGGAGTGTGCGTTGAACCTCGGAGAGGTGTTGGAACGAATTCGGTCCAATGGCTTGACATTAAAGCCAAAGAAGTGTGAACTTTTTCGGAAGTCCATGGTCTATTTGGGCCGGATCATCTCCACCGAGGGTGTGCAGGCTGATCCGGCTAAACTGGAGACTGTGGAGACTTGGGAAGTTCCAAAAGGACCAAAGGATATCAGATCCTTTCTAGGGTTCTGTTCCTATTACAGGGACTATATCCCCGGGTTCTCGAGGGTGTCTCAGCCGCTTCAACGGTTGAGCCATTGGACTCCGGGGAGGAAAAAAGAACCCTTCCCATGGGGGATGGAACAGAATGCAGCCTTCAAAGAGATTAAGGCGTTATTCCGGACCACCCCGGTGCTGAGATACCCTACGGAGAAGGGGCATTTCATCCTTGACACTGATGCGAGCAATGAGAGCATCGGGGCCGCATTGTCCCAAATCCAGGACGGAGTAGAGGTCCCGTTGGCGTTCGCTAGTAACAGTATGAACAAGGCACAGAGAAATTACTGTACTACCAAGCGAGAGTTGCTCGCAGTGGTGGTATACACGAAGAAGTTTCGGCACTTCTTATATGGAGGGAATTTCACACTTCGTACCGATCATTCGGCCCTCAGGTGGCTCCTTAATTTTAAGGATGCGGAGGGAATGATTGGTCGATGGTTGAATCACCTCAGCGAGTTCGGACTGGAGAACTCTCATATCCAGCACCGAGCGGGCACGAAGCATATTAATGCTGACTGCCTAAGTAGACGTCCGGTACGCCGTTGTGTGCGTCCGGAATGTGGGGATTGTGGTGCTCACAATGCTGTGGTAGCGAGTGTGCGTTTGCCTTATGATGGGTTGTTGCAAAACCTGTTGGATTGGTCCACCGACACTATAAGGACGTACCAGATGGCCGATCCTACCATAGCACGACTGAGGGAGCTTGTCCCTACTGGGGTCTGTCCAGTGAGACCCGAAATATCGCTGGAAAACCGTGAAATGCGACGTTTCTTGGCACAGTTCCATGAACTGGAGGTCCGAGACTCGTTGTTGTGCAGGTGGAAGACTTGTCCAGGAAAGCGGAGGGTATTACAAATGGTAATCCCTGCTGCCATGAGGAAAGACATCCTGTACTACTGCCACGGCCATTCCACTAGTGGGCATTTCGGAAAGAAACGCTCTTTGGAACGGCTGAGTCGGAGATATTACTGGCCCGGAATGTCTGGCGACCTTTTGAGGTGGATAGAGACATGTCCGGCATGTTGTTTAGGCAAGCCTGGTCCTGGACTAGGGAAATTGCCACTGCAGCAGGAACTATTCGGGGTGAGATTTGCTCGAATAGCCGTGGATATTATCAGTGGAGTGAAACCCACTCCAAAGGGTAATACGTGTATGATGGTAGTCTCGGACTACTATACCAAATACACCAGAGTGTACCCACTAGAGGATCATACTGCTGCTACTTGTGCGGAAGCACTAGTGAAGGGGTGGATCCTCCATCTGGGGGCTCCCTTGATGTTACATAGCGATCAAGGGAGAGAATTTGAGTCCAAACTTTGGGCAGCTATGTGTCATCAGTTGGCTATATGCAAAACTCGGACCAATCCGTACCGACCACAGTCCGACGGGCAGGTGGAGCGGTTCAATCGGACTTTGATCCAGGTTTTGAAGCCATTAGTGAACTCCCATATGGATGATTGGGATGATCAGTGCGAATTTGTGGTACATGCGTATAACAATACGGTCCACACTTCGACTAATTGCACACCAAACCTCTTGGTGTTCGGAGAGGACTTGATCATGCCGGCGGATTTGGTATTCGGGGTGGTCGGGATCAGTCCAGAAGCACCATGTACGGTGCTATTTGTAGAATCTCTACGAGAGAGGTTCAAATTTGCCTACGAAACAGTTAGGGCTCATTTGCTCAAAGCTGCGAATTGGCAGAAGGTAGGTTATGACACCGGATTGAAGTTGCGACGTTTCGTGGTGGGGGATAGAGTAATCCGCCTACACGAACCGCTCTGCAACATCAAGCTGGCGAATAACTGGGATGGACCACACACCGTGGTTAAATGTATCAGTCAGACGACTGTGTTGATTCAGTCCGAAGCAGGGCGCATCCGGACGAGCCATGTGGCTCGGTTGCGTGCTTGGGCTGGAAGGGAGCTCACCCCGGAAACGGAGGTGGAAAAGGGAACTTCGGAGGCTAAATTTGTACCTTTGGAAGGGGTGTCAGAGGATACCCCTAAGAGAGTGGTACGAAAGAAGCTCCAGAAGACCGTGAAAAAGAAAGTCTCGGCAGGCGAAGGAAGAAGGGCCCGGAAAACTAAAATCAAGGCTGGAATTTTAGTTAAGAACGAGAGTCCTTCGGCCAGGTTACGAGAGGTGAACGGGAAACCCGTTCGGCGAAGCCCAAGGCTGGTGGCCAGAGGGGCGGTAACCTAGCTTGTTTACACAACGAGTGTGGTGTCCTGTGTGGTTTTATATGTTATATGTGTGCTACCAACAGGGGCGCTCAGAGTTGAATAGAAAAGAATGTTGGAGTGCTCCCCGAGGGTGGTGGACGGATAATCCGGTGGGGTAATCTTCGATTTCCCATATTAATCCACTAATACTCCTGACGAACTCTTTATTCGAAGTATATTTTGACTTTTGTGAGCCGCCTACGTGGCAGTGTGATCCCCCGAGCCCGAGCTGCGGGCGGGAAAGGTCGTGACCTGATTAATCTATAATTGGGTCACACCGGGTAACGGGATCGCGTCCAATCACGCGAGACGTTGCGCATGCGCTTTGTTTTAAAAACAAAAGCGAGGGAACGCCATATTGATTTTGGGGCTCTCCCGGATCAATCGTGCGTGCGGCAGCAGCGGAGAAGTCGGCGTTTTTGGGCAACTAGAAGAATAGAAGAGTTATAAAAAGAGTAGGAACTGTGAGTACTCTTTTCTGGTCCGTCTAAGACAAAGAGGGAGACGGGGAACTAAGTGTTTCCCCGTCAAACTCCCGTCGTAAGACACTTGAAAGAAGTGAGGATGGCCGAGCAGCAGCTCCGCCAGTCCGGACTCTCCGGTCACTCCGAGGTGGCGTCCGCCACCGAGGAGCACATGGACGCTCAGAGCCCCAGTGGCGATGAGCTCAGTCAGACTCTGTCGGAACTACGTGTGGATCCGATCGTGTCACCGATTCGGAAGTCTCCGTCACCCGAGGGTAGCGAGGACTCCGGAATGTTGCGAGGGATCGCCTACAGTGCAGTAGAATCGAACCCCTCCGAGTCGACTGGACATCTCTCTCGGATGTGCAGTCTGAGCATTTCGCCAAGCCTCAAGAAGACAGTTACCAGGAAACTGTCTATGGGAGGCGACAGCGACTCCGACACTGCACGTCCGAGGACGCGCGGTGGCAGGGGTGCTACCCGAGATCGGTCCCGGTCGGCCGATGGCAAGGTTAGTACCAAGGCTCTCAAACACGTAGGTGTTGGAAAGAAGCCTCTGGGGAAGGACGAGCCTAAAAAGCCCGATCCGAAGAAGCCTAGTACCCAGGGTACTAAGAAAGCGGATCCGAAGGTTGCCACTGCCACAGTAACCAAAGATCCGAAGACGGTCACTCCCAAGGCTCCGACTCCAAAGGTGCCAAAGGAACAAAAGAAAGCTGATCCGAAGCCAGCGGCTAAGGATCATAAGAAGAAGGGACAGACGTCCGGCAGCAGTCAGGCTGTCAAGACTCCGGGCCCTACTAAGTCAAACATCCCGATCCCTAGCAAGGAGAAGGATACTGGAAAAGCAGTTGGAACGTCAGCTGCTCCGACGTCAGCCGTGGATGTGTTGTCCTTCTCGCGAGGGTTGGACAACAGCTCTGCAGTGGCCGCTACGGCCGCAGCCATGGCTGGTACGTCCGGGCACGGGGGAGCTCGTCCGAAAACGACAACTCACCCATCCGACACTAGGACCGAGGAGGCTATGGATGCATCATCCGCAGCTCATACGGTCCAAGTTGTGCAGGAGGTGCTGTCCGGCATCACCTTCCAGCTACCTGCTCCAGTGGGGCAAAGAAAAGAAGTCCCCGTTCGGGTGGAGATGCCTCCTCAAGGAGCAGCCCCCGTCCGAGTGGAGACTCCTCAACAGCAATCCGAGCCCCGTCTGGAGCCATCCACTATGGATACTTCTGATGAGGCCGGCAAGCTGGACCAAGCCGCAGGCGGTGGTCCAGGTGGATCGGGGGTACCAATAATCCCCCCAGTCCAACATGAAGTATGGGATAAAGCGGACGCCGACGTCCCATCCCTGCTACGAGGAGCTATCATCGCACAGATGAGCAAGGATGAGATCAGGTCATTTGACTTGGTACAGATGAGAACCTTCCGTGGGCTGGACATTCTGTCCGACCGGTTTCCGACCTGGTTCCCGGCCCACGTGACGGCTGCAATGGAAGGCCTCAAAGACCAAGCGGCTAACGCTCGCTTGGTTGCTGAGAGTGAAGGGCGCCCCGAACTTCTCGCGGCCCTTGAATACGACCTGCTAATCGCAGACGAATTCAAGGTCGTGCATAATCGGAGGGAGAAAAGGCGACATCTGACGCCAGCCATGAGGCTGGCCCGGAACATGGAGAAAAAGACTAACGAGTCTATTCTTAATGATACTCTGGAGGACGAGATTGTCCAACAGAGCACAGCTGCGACTAGAACTGCTGACACTAGTAAGATGGAGAAGGCCAGTCGTAGGCATCAATACCTACGAGAGACCATCCGGTTGACATCTCTGAATGCGGGTCAGTCCCCTGAAGAGGTGGATGAAGTTCTGAAGGGATTGGACAAGAACACAATCCCGGACAACGAACTGCAGGAATTGGTCCGGACTGCCCTCCGAGCCAATGCCGCTAGTGGGTTTCATTTCTTTAAACCCATGTGTATAAATGACTGTGTTAAAGATAAGCGGTCATCAAGGCTTCCGGAGGAGGTGGGGCCCGACGGTCTCTCCGACGACGAAGAATGGATCAAACCTGATCCTTTAGACAAGTCGGTACAGCTGTACCACTTCGAATTGCTGGAGAAGGTCCGAACTGGTAGCACCAAATACCATTCGCTCCTTCAGAAGGCAAAGTTGGCATGGGCAATGTCTAGATGGCATTCATTTAGTAAGTGCCCATTCAAAGCTTGTCGGGACATCGACGAGACCCTGGAGAAACCCCGAACTTGGCCTACCAAGGTTCGGTATGCAAGACATCTTACCCGCTATCATGTACGTCATCTCATGCGATATGACTGCCTGAGTGTGGGTTCGAAGGGTAGCAAGGGTTGTCCGAATGGGGGTTTGTTCTACACCAGAGCAGATATCATTCGACACCTTGCCAAGTTCCATGGCTTGGCTCTGGAGACCGCAGCGGAACGCATTCAGGCCGCTCACGCAGAAGTCTACTCCCATTTTGGGACCACGGTAGACAAGAATGACAACCTCGAGGTGGATTTTGGCACCAACGAGAAAGGGAAGGTGCGGGTATTCTACAAGGTAAACCCGGACCGCACGTATCTCCATGTACCGGAGGGCGAACTCTTCGATGAATTCGAAGAGTATCAGCAGCGTACCAGTACGCGGAAGCGGCGAGCTCCGAGAAAATCCGACGGATCCTCGGAGCCCACCGACCCGAAGAAACAGAAAACGGACGAAAGGCAGTCCGTTATGGAGAAGGCAGATCCGGGGTACAAAGGACCGGCATTTACCTCTCGCACGACTGACTGGAAGTCGGGCCCCCAGGGCAGGCCACCTCAGCCAAGTCCGGAGGATCCGAACTCTAGTACGGGAGGGGCGTTCGTTGACGAATTCCCCAATATGGATTTGGTTCCGGGAGCGGAGTCACAGACTCTCACCCAGACGGGGAAGACCAAGGCTTCGGTGAAGCAAAAGCCGAAGCCAACACAGACTCCGGATCCCCCACAGGAGGCTCCGGAGGGGCACCATGTCTTACGACTAAGGGGCCCTCCCTCGTTTCCTCCCGCCGACTTCAAGTCCTACGAAGCCGGACAGGAGGCCTTGGATCGGTGGCAGGATAACTTCCACCGATTGCTAGCTGGCTTAAGTCAGGAGGTGGCGATGTTGTCGCTGGACACAGTGCATCATCTCCACCGGAGTGAAGTCGCTACTCAGAAAGCAGCGGCCCTGGAGTCGGTTCAGGAGGAGCGTGAAAATGCTCGGACTGAACGAGTTGCTGCTAAATCCGAAAGGAAGAAGCAGAGGCTGGCAGTCAAGAACGCCGAGGAGAAACTGGACCACGAACGTCGGAGGTTCAGAGACTGTTTCGCGCACGAGATGCACGAATGGGATGGGACTCGGGCTCAGATTGAGCTCTGGCTCCAGGAGTTAACGCTGGCGGAAGCTGCGTCAGACTCTGAGGACGAGGAGGCTGCGGCCAAGTCGAGTCCTAAAGACGACTCGGAGTCCGGATAGGATTATCCTATCTTAGGACCCGATCAAGAAGAAGGGGGGGTATTTTAAGTATACCAACCCTACATGTGAAAAACACTCTATTATAGGGTGTACAAGGATCCGGACGAGAAGAAGCGGCAGGCTGGCTACGCAAGGAGGCAGTCTGCCAGGCAGAACGGACGGAGGAGGACGAGGAGATCCGGAGAGAAACCCAAAGCTCGGGACAGGAGTACACTAACACCATGGATCTGATACGAGATGTTTTTTTATATAAACTATATATCAGGACCGAGTGCTCCTAATTATAAGTCCGAAGATCGCCTGGAGGCAGGACTTGGAATTTTTTTTTATATATACTACTATAAGCTCCCGAGCATGAGCTATGAACTTTCTCGTTCCGGTTAGTAGGAGCTGAATGAAGTAGGTTCTGAAAGCCGGGCGGAATGCATCATCATCAACAGAGGATCCGGATCTTCGCTATAAAATCACGTATGATATCTTTTGTAATAATACTTTAATATGTTTCTAAAAACCTTAAGAGAAGTGATAGTGTTTATCACTTATAAAGTATTATTCATTACGAGTGTAATTAGCTCGGGGTCCTGAAGGGACGAAATTTTTTACTGTGATATTGTACTTTTTCAAGTGTTGTGTATACTATATGTATAGATTAACTCCATCTATCCTAGGGAATGGGGCGTAATTTTAATTACGATCTATATATGTAGATATGTGTGTAATTAATACCTTTTTGTGTTCAACAGTAACGTCATATTGTTTGTAAGGTATAACTTTAATAAACCCCTAAGGTGGTATTTATAAGATAATGCCAGTCCGAAGTGTTTTCGGACTATAACCTTAATTATTTACCTCCCGGTTATTATCTGGTAGGGGGTAGTGTAGGGGCTAGGGTTATACGGGGTTGTTATATGACGAGTGCTGTTGGATGCTGTGTTGCGAGCTCAGTCCGAACCCTTCAGTCCGACGGTAGGTGGCGACACCTACTCCGGGCTTGGGGTATGGACAGAGGTCGCTATAGGCTTCCGGTCTGCGTGTGCGCACGCAGGCTGGCTGCCTATATATACCCGGCATCTGACGGTACTCGTCGGTTACTCTGAGCCACGCTGGTGAAGAGACCCCGTGATCATATCGGCTGCTTAGCCTACTGACCCGTTCCGAACTCTATAGGGAGTTCGCACACTTAGTGACTGCTTGTTTAGGTTTACCTGAATAAACCTGATATTGCAACCTGTAACACTTGATCCGAACTGTGTCGACTTTGTTCTTTAATTGATACTCTACCAATATCATAAAGATACAAAAGATCGTTTATTACACTATTATCATAATTTTATAGTTAAATATTTTCTTTCTCTTCTTCAAACCAGTACCAATTCCTGCCTGGACAGTTGGCTGTGTCTCACTTGGGCCAATGTTTTCGTCTCTGAACGGGTGCCATCTCTGACCGGGTGCCATCTCTGACCAGCCTGAATGGAAACGGTTTATTTAGGGCAGATGTAGATAGAATTTGGCTGAAAAGGTTAATGGATATCATAACGCTTTAAAATAGTAATTAGTTGCCCATTTTCATCATCATCTGCTCTAAATAAACCGTTTTTACAGCACCCGGTCAGAGATGGCACCGGCCTCGCAGGATAAATAAACAAATACCTAAGGGAGTGTTCATTCATTATTTACAGGGGGGGGTGGGTTTGGGGGGGCGTAAACATTTCCGACCCCTCCTGAGGGAGGGGGCGTAAAAAATTCTGACCCCTCTTGAGGGGGGGGGCGTAAAAATTTAAGCCCCTTTTTAGCAAAAAAGCCCGCGCGTTACTATAGTTCAAAGGGGGGGGGCGAAAACTTTTCGCCGCCTTCGGCGAGGGGGGGCGCGAAACGTTCCACGATTGTTGGTTTTTGAGCATCGAGGGGGGGCGTAAAAAAATTTCGCTCCTCCACGTGAAATCTCACCACCCCCCCTGTAATTAATAAATGAACACTCCCTAACCAAACTATATATGTAGAAATTACACACACACCTCTATAGATATAAAGATATGAATTCTATACCTCAGTCCGTCATCCCGGATGTTTATGTTGTAACCCAATGCAGCAAGAAAGGGTGACTTTTCAGATATGTTGTTGATAAAGCTTTTGAACATTTCTGAAGCGTGACTGCTAAATACTATCAAAATCCTGCATTCTAATACATTCTATTTGAAAGATTGTTGTCCTGTGAATCTCCTGATCAACAAAGCCATAACAGGAAATGCTATGAGGATTGTGCCAAAAACAACATTAACACAATTTTATTATGAAATTGTCACCCTTTCTTATCTTGCTGCATTGGTCTATAGTTTGGTGACTGCCCCACCCCCCCCCCCATGTGGGGTACCAGATCTGACACTATTTGCGCCGCAATTTTAGCCAACAGGCCGATTCGAGTGACCAATTGACCCTATGACCAAGCTTCTGTCATAGGGGAATCACCTTATTTGTACTGTTTCTGCGCAGTCATTTACTGTGACAGTTACTTTTTTCCTTAAGGTTAGGGTTAGGCGGGTTAGGGTTGGGGTTAGGGTTAGGGTTAGGGTTAGGTTCCCCCTATGACAACGATCTGTCATAGGATCTATTGGTCACTCGACTGTGACGTGTTGGGTTTTTAAGCATTTGCGGCCATGACACTTACATCGTAACCTGGTAATGACCGTTGTCAGCGGTTGGCAGCCTCCACGTAATCATCATCTACTGCAGCTAAAGAGGTATTAACAATTGTAATTAAGTCTTTACTTAAGTCATCACAGGATCATCAAATGGATTTCCTTTTGAACGTTTGTTTTATTTCATTTTTCCAAACTTTTATTCATTTTTATGATATTTAATTACAAGTAGTGCAGCCCCGGCAGAAAACTCTAATTTCAAAATGCATACATTTTGCGACTTTGCTAAGAAGCACGATGGCGCGTGTATCTGAATTTGTGAACCTTGGACTGTCGTAGCTCATAACTATACTGGATAGTGCAGACAAGTGGATTTCAATAGCTCATATGGGTCAGGTTCAGGAAATTATGGGTCTGTGAAAGTCCCAAGGCGGGTAAAAAGGGGGTCTACAGTGGACCACGGTCTACCTATACTGGATAGATATTCACACTGTACATGTTTTTGCAGATTTCTATTTCTATGAAATTTGCGAAAATATGTACATTGCAAAACAAAATAGGTTTCTAGTCTCTCTATCCCTACACATCTAGTCCTACCCCAGGGTCAGGTGATTGAGTACTTGTAGTATCCATATTTCTGCTTCAGATAGAAGCGGAAAAAAGCTGCAAAAAGAAGAGCACTTATGTTTTTATTGGTTGGTTGAGACACGAGTGTTTTGGTTAAAAATAGAATGAAACTGTACATTAGTTGTCTGCGCTATATCCTGGGAATAATATCTCTATTTTTGTTTTATGAGAATCACGGTAAAGGTTCACTCAGGTCGGTTAGCATGACGCGTGACCCACATGAGGTCATGACTTGGCAGCCTCACGACCATCACCAACACTATCTCGACGTAAACAAACCATGACTTGAAGCAGGAAAATAACCCTATCTAGCTCTATATATGGCCTCCTCTCTTATATCTGTCTTGTAGATCTATGGGTACCTTGTACAGGTGCTAGTCCCAGTGCAATCACACTGACCAATCAGAACCCTGCTTACATCCACTACAGTAATCTGTGTCCAATCAGAACTCTGCTTACATCCACTGCCGTAATCTGTGACCAATCAGAACCCTGCTTACATCCACTACAGTAATCTGTGTCCAATCAGAACCCTGCTTACATCCACTACAGTAATC
This sequence comes from Harmothoe impar, assembly GCA_947462335.1. NCBI lineage: Eukaryota > Metazoa > Annelida > Polychaeta > Phyllodocida > Polynoidae > Harmothoe > Harmothoe impar. The sequence goes on from OX381708.1 coordinate 4,025,487, forward strand.
TGTGTCCAATCAGAACCCTGCTTACATCCACTACAGCAATCTGTGACCAATCAGAACCTTGCTTACATCCACTACAGTAATCTGTGTCCAATCAGAACCCTGCTTACATCCACTACAGTAATCTGTGACCGATCAGAACCCTGCTTACATCCACTACAGTAGCCAGCTCTGTGACCAATCAGAACCCTGCTTACATCCACTACAGTAATCTGTAACCAATCAGAACTCTGCTTACATCCACTACAGTAATCTGTGACCAATCAGAACCCAGCTTACATCCACTACAGTAATCTGTGACCAATCAGAACTCTGCTTACATCCGCTACAGTAATCTGTGACCAATCAGAACCCAGCTTACATCCACTACAGTAATCTGTAACTAATCAGAACTCTGCTTACATCCACTACAGTAATCTGTGACCAATCAGAACCCTGCTTACATCCACTACAGTAATCTGTGACCAATCAGAACCCTGCTTACATCCACTACAGTAGCCAGATCATTGCGATGGAGTCGATCATTGCCAACATTGGCCCAATATACCCTTGCTACCTAGAGTTACCTGGGTAAATCAGAACTCTGTTCACATCCACTACAGTAGCCAGCTCTGTGACCAATCAGAACCCTGTTTACAGTGTTATTTCACACTCAAATAAAAAACACACACATTTAAGTTACATCAATCCTTATTCCGTGTGATGGGTCAAACCATTTAATCAGGCATATCCCAGTGGGCACAGAACATTGAATCAACATTCTTAAATGGTTGTCAATGTTGATTCAATGTTGATGCAATGTTGATTCAATGTTGGACTGAATTTTGTGCCCACTGGGATGAGGTCCATCATATTTCTGCTTCGTGTATTTTTGAGGTCTGTATCAAGCATTCATTCTAGATGTGCAGACAGCGATTAAGTTTGATAAAAATTTAAAAAAATAAAAAAGCAATCTTAGTTAAAGTTGTCAAGTGTTGCTGATGTTTGTATGAGACTGTGACATTTAGCCGCAGTTTGATTAGAGTGATGAGAGGTAACATGATAGATGATGAAGAGGTCAATTACAGGTAAGTGAAAGACTTAAGTTGTAATTACTGCGTTAGATTACCCCTACTTAAAGGTAAGCTGTCTCACATTACCATGACGGGGCAGCTAACCCCAGACAACCATCTCTGCTGTATCGTCGGATGTAGCTATGGCCCCAGACCATCTCTGCTGTAACGTCGGATGTAGCTATGGCCCCAGACCATCTCTGCTGTAACGTCGGATGTAGCTATGGCCCCAGACCCCTAAATTCGATATGGCTACACGGCCATTTTTTAATATCAACATGGGACATGGGCAAGTAAGTGACATGGAACATGGGGCATTTCTTAAATGTGACATGTTACATGGGCCTTAGTGACATGAGAAAAAGTATTGGAAAGTGCATCAGAATGCACCATTTCAAGTTTAGACATTCAAAATTTTCTCGAAAGGTACCCCCAACCCCCCCCGGCTTCTTTGCATACAATTCCTGTCCAGAGCACAGGCTCTAAAAATGCATCAGAATGCACCAATTTGGTCCTAAAGATTTCACAATTTTCTTGGTGGTGGCCTAATCAACAATATCTCTTATTGACACTAGTGACATGGGTTTTTCCTTAATGACATGTGACATGGGCCTTTCTTAAATTTGACATGCGACATGGGGCCCCCCACTTCAAGGGCCCCGTAGGTGCTGGGTTTTAAATAAGAGCCTCCCTTGAATAAAAGCTGGGGGTAATAGGGCTTTGATATCAATAGGTGGCAGGCCTTGAATAGCTGCCGGGGGATATCCATTGATGGACATATATGAATCAGTATGGCTTGCTTTGCTGTTAGGACTATGGGATTATGATAAAATGCTGCATACATTGGGTGATTTTAAGCGTCAAAATAGCATAAACAACCACTCATGGCTTATCCTAATTGGGTGTAGAAATGTACATGGAAGGTAGGGATTGGCAGAACCAGTAGAAAAATGACACTCTCAGACAGCCCCCGGAATCCCACTGCCCAGTGGGCACAAAACATTGAATCAACGTTGATAACTGGTTGTCAATGTTGATTCAATGTTGATTCAACATTGATTCAATGTTGAACTGATTTTTGTGCCCACTTGGTGAGAGTTACAACCCGTAACTACACGCAGCATGGCCCAGGTCGCAGCCTGTTGAGCACAGTTGATAGAGATCCACTTCTGGCAACCTACCTATACTCCTTATTTGCACTGTCCCATTGCTAACCTGAATGCATCCTCCATAATGATCCCTATCTTTATGAGAACCTGTCTCTCATTTCCTTTAACATATTAATTATGATGTAATTAGGAGTCGTGCCAACTGTAATTGTTTGAACCTTTAAGAATGGCTTGATCCCTCAAAGCTTTTACTCGTGCCGTCATGATGCACTGATGCAGAGCCGGCATGTGCTGCATTGGTGCATCATGCCAACCAATGGGGAGCTCATCGACCCTGCCGTGTTGATACATGAATGCAGTATCATAACAATAAACAGGTCCGGGTAATGAAGGGAATCCCTCCCAAGAGCCATTATTTACACCAGTGTTAATTTTCACAACGCAGGTAGGTGTGAAAACACTGCAGGGCTAGAATTAGCAACGGTCTTGCTTGTAGCATAAACACTACAGGGCTAAAATTAGCAACGGTTTTCTTATAACCCATTTGCTGAATTTTCTATCAATTTGCTGTTGAATGTATATATCCCATTAAGATAGATTAGTGTATGCTCTTGAATCATACATGGGGAATAGTGAATCATACATGGGATTGCCATGAAATCACATATAAATAAGCTTTTTCTATAGACTTTCCCTCTGTGCTCCTCCACTCCACCCAGTAGGCAGTGAGCCCTGCACTGCTTTCACACCTACCTGCGTTGTGAAAATTAACACTGGTGTAAATAACGGCTCTGGGGAGGGCTTTCCTCCATTTCCTGGACCTGATGAACAGTGCTGCACTTTGCACTTTAAACTGTAGCATAATGCATTTATGCATCGTGCCCTCGGTGCATGGGCATGATGCGTCAATACAGCCCTGGTGAGTAACTCGCCAGAGGTGCATTCAAGCATAAAGCCAACCTTCCTCGATTGAAACTCATTGCGAGTTACTCGCCAGGACTGCATTGGTGAATCATGACTACACATGTCATCTTTTAGCAACAAACCATTCTTATAGGTTTAAAGGGTTACCCAAGTAACATAAGTACATTGGGCCATGATTGGGCCAATATACCATTAAAAATTGGGCCAATAATGGCATTTTGATATTGGCCCACTGCTGGTTTGACCGCTGGCCCAGTAATGGCCCATGCTCGGAGAAAGTTATATTGATTTCATGTTGGCCCAATATTGGGCCAACATCACAATGTTTTTACATTATTCCAACGTTGGAATTTAAACATCTCACCAACCTTGTAATAAATATGTTGCCCCAACTTATAATTTTCAATATAGGACCACTGCAACAATCACTAATATTGAACAATACTATTTTTATGTGTATAATTGAATGTGCAAGCATACTCAAGACATGACTGTCACGTATCATCAGTTTAGAAAAAGCCATTTCTGTCTTTTTAATCCATCTTTTAACTCCATTACCCACACATGAGGTGTCTTCAAGTTACTTTTAACAAATTCCCACGGGTGTCATGCAGTAAATGGCACTTTTAGATATCAAATTTCATCCATGAACTTCCTCTGACCTTTAAACATGTAGAGCACTCTGGGGATCACATTTATAACCCAATATGATGGCAAAGTAGGAGCCCTCCTGTAAGAAATTCTTCATCCACGACAAGTATTATCTAATATATACAGTTACATGTGTTATGGCCTTATTCTCACAACAAGCACCTTATCAGTCAATTTAACTAACTTGATACCTGTACCTTCTTATTATTTACAACAAGAAACTGTACGAATACTTTCTCAGGTTTTGTAAATTTTCTTATTTAACTAATAGGACTATGTTTATATTGCTACAACATTTTGGTATAATTTTGTTAAACGTCCACACAGTTATAGCTTGAATCACTTCTTAGTGACCAGCAACCATAAAAAAAAGGTTTAAATAAACCTCTTTCAAAGATGGCACCCAGTCAAAGATGGCACCCGGTCAAAGATGGCACCCGGTCAAAGATGGCCAAAAAAAATAAAAGGTTTGTTTCAGGTCACCCGACCGACCCTGTCAAAACAGGGACAACCCTCCGCTTTTTTATGCAATTTTGAAGAATTTTCTGTATTTTTACCCTTTTTTGGTCAAATTTAGGGTCTTCTAACAGGCCGGCTAGTACTTTCATGTTTAATAAAAAAAAAGTTTAAAAAAATAAATAAATCGGACCTACCGACCCTACATTTTCTGCCCATATTACCTGAAACAAACCTTTTTTTTTTGCCCTAGCACCCATTCAAAAATGGAAGACATTCACATTGGTCCGATTTGGTGAGACACAGCCATAGATATGATCCAGGTTCAGAGCGCGGTCAGGTCCTGTTTGTAAAGAGAAACAACAGGTAGGACAGCGTGTCGTCCTCATGGCACGATCAATGTGGGCATCTTGACAACTTCTGCTGTCTTATCTTACAACTGGGTTTCTATTTGACGAGGACAAAGAACTACAGGAGGGGGAGGAACAGTCAGTGTCCTTAACACCCGGGTAATGAGACATTGTATAATGCGAACATCCTGATGGTCGGCTGTTTTCTTACACCTAACTTGGTATCTATGTGACGAGGACAAAGAACTGAAGGAGTCCTTAAACCCCCAGCGCCCCTATATATAGGGCTGAGTACCTGTCCTGACTCCACTCCGACTGTCGCTGGAGGGGCACCGAGATGTGTGCCCAGGGGGGCACTTCCTCAGCATTACTGACTAAGTGTGAACATGATTTCAAGGGAAAGGGTATGTTTTTGGGTCCTACCCAGTAAACACCCTACGTATTTCCAACGTAGCTCTGAGGTTTCTCTAGGTAGTTCTCCAACCAAAGGTTTGAGATTGGTAAATTTGGAAGGTTTGTAGACGTCAAAACATGAAGGTTTATTTACGTTCAACAGACGTAGAAGTCTGATTTACGTTTATCTACCTCATTCGGACGTAAATTTACGTAACAAATCTACGTAGATCTACGTTAAACTACGTAATTTTTCAACTTCAATTGGGTATATAACTTCTCAGTTTCACACTAGGTGGCAACACTTTCAACTGTGGAGAGAAAATGGCAGCTCTTTAACGAATCTACCACATTCAAGCAGTAATTTCTCATTAATTATGAATTAAATGTTATGCAATTGAACCATATACAATTTGATAATTATATATTATGGATAGCAGGTTAAAGAATTAAGCATTGATATGCAAATTAAAGCACTTTACTGGGCAGACACCACATTGGTGGTAATGGAAGAAATACAAAGCCTCTCTGCAGCCAAAACTATGCAATAGATCTATACTGTCAGGCTGTTCAGTTAAACTATAAAGATGTACTATATATATATATAGAAAGAAATGTGATTAAGAATGATAGAAGTTAGTTAAAATATTGTCTGTTAATGTAAATGTGTCTGTGATATCTTTGTCTGAATCCCACTATGTAATATTATATTGATGTGTTTACAAAGTTGGACGTAGATTTATGTCTGGGCTAAGTAAGTCAGACCTGCAGGTTTGAGATTGGTAAATAAACCTTAACGTTCTAACGTTGATAAACCTTCCAAAATTACGTAGTTCAGACCAAAAAGTAACGTTAATTTACGTCTGAACAACGTAATTGTGTTTACTGGGTAGGCACGGACCCGCGAGGGTCCTTGATAAGGGGTGCTTTTTAAGCAAATTTGGGGAGAAAGGGGTACATTTTAAGACCTTCATGGCTTTTTAAAAGGTATTTTTTACTTTATTTTCCTACAATATTTCTTGATCACCCTTGATTCAGATATTTTCTCAGGGTCAACCTGTGATTAGGGTATATTCTTCAGGGTCATTCGTGATTTAAGGGTCCGTTTTTCTGGAAAGTTTACCTTGAAAAGGGTATGCTTTTTAAAAATGTCGCCCCTTGATAAGGGTACCAGATTTAGGGTGATGTTCGCACATAGTGACTATAGAAAAGATAGGGAGTGGCCGCCCCGGGGATGAGTGCCTTTAACACGGTTAATAAGACACTGTATAATGCGGACATCCTGCAGGTCGGCCATCTCCTGTTGTCGTACACCTAACTGGGTTTCTATTTGATGAGCACAAAGAACTAAATGTGTGGGAGGAACTTGTCAGGTGGTGTACCCAAAGAGCTAATACTACTAAGAGGGCCCACTCGGGAGTTCTCCCATACTACTCATCTAACAGGACAGGAAAAAACCGCGCACCCTGACATACGGGTCTCACTCAAAAAATAAACTTGTCTCCAGACTCTTCAAAGTGACGGTCATAAAATAAACGATTCAAAAACTTGTTTAAGTGACAAGGAAGTGGGTCTTCTAGCTGGAGATAGAAGACCCACTTGGTATGTGCCAGCCCAAAACCCGACATTTGCCAGCTCCAGATCCTATTTGTGGGATGGTTACCTAATACGTTAGACAACTTTTGACTCGTTTATTTTATGACAGTCACTTCGACGAGTCTGGAGACGAGTTTGCTTTTTCAGTGCTCCTGCTGGGCAACTCCCCATTCCTTTACCATTGCAGTGGTTGAAAATCAACTCGTATCTACCTAGGGTTATACTTTTATGTGCTTAACTCAATGGCAACTGTTCCCCCGAACATGTACATGTGTTTGGTTACTTGATACAATCATTATTAGCTTCCAGACCTAAAAGACTGAGACGCCCCATAGGCTTAGCCCTGCTGATGCCAATGGAGAGTGGGCGATAATATGATGTGTTATTTCATGGTGGATACGATGACCACTATGCTTAAGTACTAGAAATCCAGTATCCCATGGCCAATAAATATTTAACATATCAAAGGCAAAGGCTCATAGCCTGAGCACAATTTGGTACCGTTCCCCCCTCGGTGAGGCTGGGGCTGCATCCCGCTCAGCCTGCAGCTTCGTGGGATACGGCCCCAGCCTCACCTGGGGGGAACGGTCAAGCTAGCCCCAACTCGTCTTCAGACACATCCGAGTGACATCTCTGGTATATGAGGGGCCATGACCGCGTCACTTCCCCCGTATATTGGGGGGGGGGATTCCTACACGGTACCCATCTGCACTTTTAATACCACTGCACCAAGCGCACAGGAACTATTTTAACCAGCAACCTTTGGTGCCAGTGATGACGCTCGGGAACAGAGGTCGAGGTGGGGCCAGCTTGAGGAACGGTACCAAAATATGCTCTGGCCATGGGCCTTTGTCTATTCCGCATTAGCGAGATACAGTGGCTCCACCTGATAGGAGTATCTGTCACTATAAGTAGCTGAAACTGGTACCTGCCATGTCCAAAATAGGAAGTTTTAGGGGTCGTAATCTGTGAGTATTGTGAGTGTGTTGTTCCTGGTCACTAGCTATGTCACTTGTCCAGTGTAGTGTAGTGGTTATCACAGTGGACACATAGTCCAAAGGACCTAAGCTCAAGTCCCTCCCAATCCTATGCCTAAACTGGTCAAAAATATGTATCTTATATATTTTAGTTTAATCTGAATACCAGTCTTGAGGATTTGTTAAGATCAAATAGTGTGTTATTCTGTTTCCATTCCCTTACAAATGTAATTCACTTGATTGATATGTATTTGACTGAAAATGCTTGGTTTCCTGTAGTAGGTATATGAAGAAGGAAAAAGTCTTATCTTTAAATGGAATAATCATCAGATGTGGCTTGAAGGGGAGTTGAGCTTAGGTCCTCTGGACTGTGAGTCCACTGTCATAACCACTACACTATACTGGACACAGATGACATAAGGAGTGTCCAGGTATGACCTATTCACAATACCTGCACCCAGTTTGTACCCTAATCTCGGCCACGAGATTTGGCTAAGCTGGTTGCTGTGAGTACTGGGAATAGACCTAGGACCAGTGGAAATGGCGCTGCCCACTGATCATCTCGCTAATGCCCTATACACACAGGGTGCCGCATGGTGGTTAGTTGGAGCACTGCTGGTAGTTCCACAGTACAGGTAAACATTGTACCTCAGCAATTAGAATACATCAAAATACCCAAAAATGACATCAATGTCATTTGGAGGGTTGCTCCAACATGTGTTAAAGTGGCATGGTCCGATTTTTTTCATATTTCAAATCCTGCTTAAATGTGATTCAAATATTAGTACAATATCTTATTTTTAAATGGTCTGAAGAAATATGAAGTCCGGTAGGCTTAAGCACTGAGCCTCGTATTCCGCAAAAGCAGAATAACCGGACCTCGTATTTCGCCAAACCTCCGTATTTCGCGAAAACTTCACTTCCGGTATAGCGCAAGGATATATATAGAACGAAGCCACTTCCGGTCGCGCGGAAAACTAGTTCCGGTACACAGTTTCGTCTGCTACAATGGCTTCCAAAGCAAGTTCAAGAGTTCCAGGCTATGATGATGCCACAGAAGAGGAGAAAAGGGAAGGATCTCGCAAGTATTTGAGGGATTTTTTTTTCCAAATTATGGGAGAAGTGCAAGCGGAGATAGTTAAAGAGGTTTTGGAGGAGGAGAGACCATTTAACAATGCGGATATGTCAGATTTCAACGTTTGTTTTGATGTAGAAGAGCCCCTCCCTCAGGAGGAAAATGCGGAAAATGAGGCGAACGCGGACAATGAGACTACAAATCCGCGTCCCCCCACCCTGGAGGAGCTACAGCAGGAGGCTGAGCATCGCACATACGTTTTGGAAAGGCGTAATGTAAATACAGTGAAGAAAACCATCTCGGTGAGTCCCAAATATTAGCCATTGTTGATGTTATGAACGGGCGTCTGCTCGGGGAGTAGGGAGAATTTACTTTCGGTGCGTTTGGGTTTGCCGCGGTTGGGAGAATTGACAATTTGATCCAAAAATTTGTTTTTCTTCGATATTTCAGTAAATATATGTCGTATTTTTATAATTTTTAGGTCCTGCTGAAGGTACATGGCTACTTTAAAGAGAAACTAGATGAGGAGAGGCAGGTTTTGGACATTCCGCCCCGCAGACTGGCCACACTGCTCAGCCAATTTGTGCTCGGCGTACGAAAGACGCTGCCGAAAGGCGTGAGCATGGAGGAGGCGACTGACGAGCAGAAGTTCCACCAACCGGACACCCTCACCAGCTATTATACTGGGGTAGCGAGGTGAATAAAATGATGAATAAATAGATTAAACCCTTGTACAAAGCATATGTCAAAACTAGCATGAAATTCCACCCCTAAGTATTGTAATTTTCGATTCTTGGAAAGGTCACTGAAAACTGACAAAATGGCCACGATCTAGACCAAATTCTCAAAGTCCCCGATTCAAACCCTGTTTACAAAATAACTACTGAATATTATGCAATGGGAACCCGAAATCCTGTATCTATGGACAGTTGTCGTCATGCCCGCAAAAGTATTTGCTCAAATATCGTCTCTAAGTATCGAAATAATTAAAAAAGCAAACTGAAGAATATCGTTCATATTCACCACAAGCGTGCTGCCTTTTAAAAATGACAGCGGAGTTTCCACCAATATTCTTCAGTTTGCTTTTTTAATTATTTCGGTACTTAGAGACGATATTTGAGCAAATCCTTTTGCAAGGACTATGACAACTATATAGAGATACAGGATTTCGAGGTGCCATTGCATAATATTCAGTAGTTATTTAGGAAAATGAACTTTTATGGCGAGGTTTCCACTCGGTAGTGCTTTAACATAGCGAGTCTATGGGCGCCGACTGACAGTGGCCCGAGCTTAACTGAAAATATGCTCTAAAATTGTACACAGGGGGAGGGGAGCCCCAAAATAATTTTTTCTGAACTCCCCAGTATTAGGCCTTTCTAATGATACGCTTCATTAAGAAATCCCACATGTAGAAGTCACTAAACCGAATAGCGGCACGACCCTCAAACATGAATGCTACTAGAATGACTTAAAAAATTGCTCAACGACAAAAAATTGTTTGGGGGGGTTAGAGCAATTTTTCAGATCTGCCCTTGATATATATTAAAGGTGACATGTTTAATATCCCAGATTTCGATATCCCATTGAATAATGATAATTCTAAGACCCCCCAAGCCCCCCCTGAGTTAGGGTCACTTCAGCTTCTAAACCCTGTTGAAATCCTATATACGGCCTCGTCGCTGCTCAACTTGCGTTTGCTTTTTTCAATTTTTGGATATTTTGAGGCCCCTAAAATGTGTGAGCCTCAGTCAGAGTAAAGTCGACATGCTGAAGTACCACCTATTTTTTTCCTGACCCTAAAAGACCCATTTTTGACCCAAATACAGCACTTTGAAATCTAATCCCCCCTCAGTATGACCCAGCTCCCACACCCGTGCCGACTGGAACCTCGCTACCTTGTCATAGTATTTGCACAAATTAACAATTTTTGGCCTGTTTCCTATATATTCACATATTTTGAGCTTGATATCAATGTGTGGGTATGTCATATTGAGGCTAAACCTGAAATAAAAGAACATCGTATTCTGCTAAGAGTCAATATTTTCTCAAAGTGAATGAGGTGCTGGCACTGGCCAGAGACAAAAAGTTGTACTCACCATGTCGCCGACCTGTTATGTTGGGCTGCTGTACCATCCAGTGCAATGCCACAGTAGATCCATATCTCCTATGAATGTTTACCTTGGAGGTCCACATAATTAATTATTATTTTTCCTTTATATTTTGCAGGCACTGTCGCGAGAACGGTTATCCGGTCAATCTGATTAGCGATGACTCGTTCTCGTTGTTCCGGAAGGTACTCGAAACTAGGAGGACCGAGTTAAAAGACCTGGGTTTCGGGAACAAGCCCTTCCGTGCCATACCCCTGAGTGACGAGATGGTGGAGCAATGCTGGGAGTCGGGTGCCTTCGGCTACGACACTCCCCGCACTCTGCAGAACACCATTTATTTTTTTTTCTCGAATGCCTTCGGGTGGAGGACCTCCGGTCAGCAATATGACACTTTTTGGACCGACATCACTCTGGAGGAGGAGGGCACGCCCAACGAACATCTACCGTGGAACGAGCGGGGCACAAAGACACGGAAGGGCAACAGTGCCCCCCGCAACTACGACAACAAGTTGTGGGCAATCGATGACATCGAGAGGTGCCCGGTCCTCCTATGGAAGGTATTCGGGTCAAGGAGGACCGAAGCCCAGAAGACGGGCGAGTACAAGTTCTTCCTAACACCGAACTATCATGCCACTTGGGAGAGCCGCTTCCCCTACAAGCATCACGCAATGGGCCAGGGCACGATAGGAAAGATAATGATCGAGGTGAAGGAGATGGCGAAGCTGGAGGGTCGTGTGACGGGCCATTCAGGGAGGAAAACCTCCATCACCAACCTCCTACAGCAAGGGATCCATCCGCTGTTTATCGCGAAGCATTCGGGCCACCGCAACTTGAACTCCATCAATGCCTACAGCAACCCGAGTGCGGACCAGCAGCGTCTGATCTCCGACATCACCGTCGGAGCTCGGAGGCCCTTCACGGATCCGGAGGGACTCCGCCGACGGAGGCCCGTATCCGCTGCAGCTGGATCGGCCTCCAGCTTAGCTGCGTCAGCCTCCAGCTCAGCTGTCTCGGCCTCCCAGTCAACTCCTTCCGCCTCCAGCTGGGCTGTGCCGACCTCCAAGGCGACTCCGTCGGCCTCCAGCTCAGCTGTGTCGGGCTCGCACTCTGCCCCGTCGGCCTCCAAAGCAGCATCCGGGTGCAGCTCTTTTGTGGACCTGAGCCCCGACTTTGTGGCCCCGAATCATGCGAAGCGTAGGCCCGGCCGCTTGTCCCTACTCAAGACCGGGCGTCCTTCCAAGGCTGCCCGCTTCATGGAAGTGGAGGAAGTGGAGGAAGTGGAGGAAGTCGAGGAAGTCGAGGACGTGACTCCAGTCGGCGGGCCCACTGAGGCGGCTCCTCCGGCGGCTGTCCGTACGGCTCCTGTGCCAGCTGCGGCACCTTCAGCTACAGCTGCGGCACCTTCCTTCGGGACAGCTGCGGCACCTCTTGTCGCCGGAGGACCAAACCAGATGGCCGCAGCCCTCCAGGCAGCCCTCTCTGGAATGTTTTGTGGGAACACAACGATTAATGGGGGGATCCACATTCATATGCATCATGGGAATTATGCCGCTAGCCAGAACCACACCCAAGTTAACATGAGCCCCACCTTGCCCCCAACTAGGGATTAATTATAGATAATTTAGAATTAATTAATTAAGCTGGCCTCCTAGTAAGCATTGTAGATAAAGATGTAGGCATTGAACAGCAACTCAGAGGTCGGGCGACTGTGGTAGGGTTCTCCTCTGTCGGGCACCGTACCTGACCTGTGACATTGACTATTTACATCATGTCATTTTAACTTCATAAAATATTGTCATCTATAAATAAAACCGTCATGGGGCTCTACATACCTTTATATTTGATGTGCTGGCTTGTATAAACGTATTTCCTCCTGTATTTCAGGTATTTCATATTTTTAAGTTGCCTTGAAGCGAAGTCTGTGTCCTCGTGCGAGCTGTCTGCTCTCACTCGCCGGGCGGATATTTGAATCCTTGTACATACTTGAGCGCTACTAGAATGTGGGGGGAGTGGGATATCCAGCAAAATAAAATCGTATTTCTGTTGTATTTGATCGTTTTTCGCCTTACTTTTCATAGATTGCATTGAAATCGAGCAGTTTAACATCGATTTCCTATAATAAAACGAAGAAATCGAGTAGAGACGAAAAAGCACCGGACGCTGCGATTAGCTGATCGTTGACCTACATTCAGATTGAGACGATATCATTTTTTTAAAATTGCCTTCGTTTTGGGGTTAAAATAGCATATTTTGGCTTGAAACCAAGCCTAAGCTCTACAAAACATCCTATATTTACACGTACAATAGCTGAATTAGGCCTTAACCCCCCAGAAAATTTGGTTGCGGCTTTGTAACATGATGGATCGGCCAAAAATTGAGACGATAAAAATGTGGCCGCCCGGCTTGCGCTTGACACGGGCAGGGCGCGAGTGGTTTCTTTACATTCCCCAAAAAATAAAATGGTCGTTTTTAGCTTTAAAATCAAGTTATATTGAAAGAAACATAGCACACGGAAGAGAAAAGATCCCATATTTGGACGTACAATAGCTGAATTAGGCCTTAACCCCCCAGAAAATTTGGTTGAGACTTGTAAACTTGATAGCTCGGCGAAAAAATGGATCGTAAAATTTCCCCATAGAGAAACAGTGGCGCCGAAATCTAGACTGGTGTGCAAAAAAGCGGACGGTGTGAACGAGCAATAATTTATTAATTTTTTTATGAATTATCGTTTGATCGTCTTTATTTTCAAAAAATTAATGTGTTTTAATAGCGTATTAGGCCTAATTTGTAAAAATAACGACGATATAGGCGATAGAAGGGGGGGGACTATATTTTTGCAAACCATATCACGCACGCGCAGAGACCGGAAGTGAAGTCGAGCAAGGTGTCATGGCGGCGTTCGGACGTGAGTGGGGACGATGCAGGTTAATAAAATGTCTTTTTCTCCTTTAATAGTTGACATCTGCATTTAAAAATAAATACAGGATCTGTTTAAGTTGTGTATTTCCCCGACAGATTGACATTGAAAGGCACCGTATTTCGTTGAAACCCTTCACATATTTGGAGGATAAGGCCAAGTAAAATGTCATCTATGGGCAATAAGAGCCTAATTAGAGGATCAGATGTAGCCCAAGTATAGCATTTTACAGTGTATTTTCAATGGGGGAATTATAGCGTGCACTCCAAAACTAGTAAATTGAGACATAATCTGATAATTAGTCGAGTTCTAAGCTTAATTCTAGGGAATGACATTAAATAAAGTAGCTAGCACATGAATTATGGCCTTAGGGAACATTCAAGTTCATTTTTAACAAAATTGATTTTTGAGCCCTAATCATGTCACTTTAACTCTGATCATTCTGCTGCGTAAACACTAAATACTAATTGGAAGCAATGAGAAACTATGGACAAAGAAGGACTTAGGTACGTAATACTGGCAGGAAATAGTGGGCGGAATGCCTCCATTTACCACAGTAACAAGCATATTGGTTTTTTATTTAGGTTTAGTTTAGTAGACGTGCATAAGGCCACTCCAAAAAATAAACCTGTTTCTCATCACTAACCATGACAATTATCACGAGGGCACTTTTTTCTGTTTCTTTCATTTTCTTTGCTTTGGACCAAATAGGTGGGTGAATGTGGATGTGGATGCTCGGCACTAGATTCATATTTCAGTGATCAAGAAATTATGGATAAGCAAATTTGGTAAATATGCATATCAAGAGCAGTAAGCTTTAATTTGATACCAGATATGCCCATTTTTTCCTATTTTCAAACATGCTTTTCATTGAAAATGGTTGAGAAACTAATTAATTCTTTGGATTGGCCTTAATAATGGAAAACAAAACACCAATACGTTCAGGAGAGTACAGCACCTAATAAGGCATCATAGTCATTTATTGTTATAATTATAAAGATCTCCTCAGGTGAAATGCTGTATTCACTGTGGGGGCGCCTCAGAGGATAGACAAAGGAGGATATATGTAAGGATGGCGCCATGGATACGTAAATACACGTTATCTCACCTCTAGTTAAATATGTATGGCAGATTGCCTCTGACGTATCATACCCTTTGTCAGACCTCAAACTCAGGGATTGTACTTATTTGTGACGTCATCCTATAGTGACGTATTCGGTGAGAAGTAGCGTCGTCCTAAAATAGCATTTTTGTATTTTTGTATTTATGTATTTTTATCCTCTGCCCACTAACTAATTTGGTATCCAGAGGATTGGGTGGGGCAGCTTTTTCATTTTGGCTGCTTACCGCCCAAAGATTTGCTGTAAAATCCCAAAATTAGTCCAGAAGCCGACAGCACTGTTATGACCCAACTATCTTGATAAGACACTGATAGACCCAGTTTCAACTCTGATTCCGCCCATTTGGATTGGTAATTTCATAAAAAAATCAAAATGGCTGCACATAGCTTTTTGAAAATAGCTGGATTAGATTCCTTGGCATCATAAATGTACTTTTTGACCTTTTATGTGAGTCTCTAAGTTGATTAGAAGCAACGATACTTTTCAAGTTTTCAGCTATGTTCGGGTGGCCATCTTGGATTGCTCAAATTGATCAAGGGTGAGAGCTCCACATCCACCTGGGTATTTTCACCTAAACCCTATAGATGCATAATCAGCAGAGAAAAAAACTTGAACAGACGAAACGAGGTCACCCCCTCCAGCTTCCAGACTAAATCCAAGTTATGAAAACAAAGTGGCCTTTAGACTTATCCTCCGAGGATTGAAATATCATATTGACGTGAAATGTTCCTCCTCTTTGGTTCAGAATGATATACGGTGTCCCGTTGGCTATAGGTAGGGCAAGCTTTTAAAGCTATCTTTGGCCTCTCACCGCCTAACAAATTGCTGTAAAATCCAAGTTAAACAATGTGGCCTTCAGACTCATCCTCCACAGATTGACTTGAAATGTTACTCCTCTTGGTTTGTATACTTCTGCCTGTTCAGCATGATGCACGAATTGCATCATGATGCATCATGATGCACAAGTTGCATCATGATTACAAAGGGCCGAGCTCTCTGATACATTCTGTAGCCCTCAAAGGGTTACTAAGGTAGAGAAAAAAAGGTGTATTTCACGCAACGTAGTGAGAATTTTAGGGTCTTAATACGCCATTTCCTGAATTTTATCAATTATTCAGGCTTCTGAGGTCATTGGGAGCTTGTTATTCTTAAAAGAATTTGTAAAAAATCGAGAAGAAAAAGAATCTCGAAAATTGGGAAAGAAATGCTAGGGTCAGCCCTTTTATGGATCTCGGGTAGGGTTGCCTGAAACACACCTTTTTTTTGTGCCTAATTGTGTATTTAATGATGTCATGATAAAGTCGTACACTCATTGATGAATGGAGAGTCTTAGAGATTCTGTTAATGCCAAATGTCGCTGCCACTTTCATGTTTTGTTGATGCATTGAATCGATAAAGCTAGTATAAAAACAGATTGTCAAGATAAACCTGTTTGAATCTTAATGAGATAATTTTGTGTAGAGATGCGTGATTAACAATTGAGCACTTTTTAGAGTTATTTCTCTGATTTAAATGGAATCTTGTTGATTTTTATATCCTCCATTCTCCACAGCTCTCAGACAGCTATCCTGGACAAGCTTGAAATGACGGCCAATCTTAAAATAAAGCCTAATCATTGAATGTTTGAATATCTCATATATTCATATAAAACAATCCTGTCTTGGGGACCAGGGGAGTCCCTGTCCTTGGATGAAGAATAAGGTATTTAACCAATAATGAATGGATATCAGTGTATGAGTGCTATGTATCGACCTATAACTCGTAGCGACGAGTGTGTAATAGGTCGATACACGGCACGAGTGACCTGATATCCATTCAATATTAGGTTTATTACATGATTATCTGATTCAAATGCTATTATTTACCTTAAAATCGTCCTAATTTGGCCATTTTGAAGGATATTTACAAAGAGTATCTCCAGCAAGGAAGCCGCCGTGTTGATTTTGACATCCCACCAACACTGGTCTATGATTGGTTGAGCTCTGCGGGGAGCATTCATTATTTAAAAGGGACTGAACTAGTTTCCCGCCCAGCCTATCCGCAGTGTTAAAGTATACGATGCTACTCTGCCACGGGACCTTCTAGTTTAAAAAAAACACGCTCCCGAGTAGACTTGAATAAAGGCAGTGTTTCCCTCCCCATGTACCATGGCCAGAAAGGCTTGACGGCAGGACGTCCGACTCACAGACCACAGGTCCCCGGTTTGAGCCTGGGTGAAAACGTACCTTTTTTAAAGTGCATATATGTATATGTAAAAAAAATGGCCCTAGAATTATTTTAACGAATAGGTAAGTAAAATCCAACTTCTCTACCTTGATAATAAAAAAATAATTAAAAAGTAAAAGATGGAGTTTCAAAGACATTATACCAAAAAATGTATTTTCTTTTATAACTTGGTGAATAATGCCCCTACAAAGCTGAAACTCTGCCTATAGCCTCCTGGTTTTGTCCCCTGCTATCACCAGCGCCCCAAAGGCGTGGCATGTAGAGCGTCTGACTTGAACTCTTGGGGTACCAAGTTCAAAGCGCCATGGAACCTCGGATTTTATGGGTGACGAAATGTGGGAATTGCTCAGAAACACCGGAAGGGTGCCTATATCCACCGGAAGGGTGCCTTTATCCACCGGAAGAGTGTCTTTATCCACCGGAAGGGTCACTAGATATCAGCACGGGGACATCACCTAAAAAGCACGATGAGTGACCCGATTGTGTAATAACCCCTGAAGTATTCTTCTTCAAGCGTAATCTCTTGAGTGTTTGTCGGCAACCTGTTGGCACACATTTAGTACGATGTAATGTCTGATACGAAAGGTCATCATAGACTTGCTAACAGTACAATAAGCGGTTCATCAAGTGATAATCTATCTGTAATTTACATCAATTCCCTACAGTAGTATGCTAATTAATACACACAGTTTGCATACCATAAAAAAAAATTATTTCGTAATTGTTATGGTAACATATTTTAGTTTGTATCAGAGATGCAGTTGACATGTTATGCCGAAAAAAAAGTTGTGATCAGATATGCCGACCATCCTTACATTTTTGGGGCCGACCCTATCCTTTTTGCTATTTTTTTTAATTGAGAAGATTCAGAACATTTTTGGCGTTTTTACTGCTGAAATTGTTATTTTTTACTGAAGAAAACATTGTATAAAGAAATTTAAAAAAAATCGATCTACCGACCCTATTTATTTTGACCATATCACAACGTTTTAAGGCCTTATTTATATATTTTATATATACTAGAACAAGGATTTCATCCAAACAAAAAAAAAGTTGTGCTCTGGTAACCCGACCGACCCTATCGTTTTGGCCCGACCCGAATCTTTTTAGCTTTTTTTTTTAAATTAAAGGTTTTTCCTAATATAGATTATCACCAAAGGGGATAGAATGTACCTAATGGCCTTCAGCTATCCGAACTGTCATCATATTAAAGATTAAAAAGGAGGACAAAAACTGAACTTATAATTGCTCAATCGAACAAATACTGGTTCTACACTATCAAATAACCACTCCATAAACTGAAGCATGAAAATTTCCCTTACAACTCATCTCATGACCCTATAAAAAAATCCTAAAAATAAAATAAAATCGACCAACATGTAATTTTTGGCCATGTTACCGGAACACAGGTTATCTTTTGTTTTGCCTTTATATCAACGGTGCCAACTGTTGCAGGTGTCGGGTTACTATACCTAGCCGTACAGGGTGACCACATCTAGGGAGTCATGATAAATAAACACCAACATGTCAATGTAAAACAGTAGAACAGGCGGGAGTCGAGTGGCGGGGATTCTTGGAGCAGGTCGGTACCGGGACGACCCGCCCCCATGCCGGGAGGGGGGGGGGGGGGCTCCGTCAGGGCTACAATCTAGGGATGTCATTGGTATCCAATTTGTACCGATTTCGATTATCACTATTATTTCCGATTTTTTTCTTCTCGATTTTTCGATACAGATAAATGACACATAAATAACACTCAAAAGGCATGTTTTCACTTGTTTTCCAAGCCCAAATGGAATTCATAAAACTCATATTCATATATTATCATAGGCTAGTTGTTAGATTGTCAAGTTATACATTAAATTATAGAGCAGAATTATTTCTTTGTATGATAGCTTTAGGGCCCAGATTTCGTCATGCAAATAGATAGACAAAAATGCCATAATCTGCTTTATTTCAACATTTTACTGAAGCTATTTCAAGGGTAAAATAGGTCAAAAAGTGTATCGATATAATCCTTTTGTCTATACGATAATCGGAAATCCAAAAATACAGAAATCTCGATTTAGTAGGTATCGATGTCATGCCTACTACACCCCGCACCAGACAGGGTAGTCACATGCGTTCTCAGTTTTCAAAAATACCCATACAGGACATCATTTGGGTTCTGAAAATAGGAATAAAACATTCTCCATTTCCTTGGACTGAAAATGAAGGTAACTTTTTCTCAAAATAAAGCTGTCTTTTTTTCTCAGACTACTGAAAGGATTTTTGGAATAACGTGATTTTTTTTCTGTACGAGCCTAAACTACCTCTGCTTCTTCTTTTTACTGAAATTATGTGTCAACAGGTTAACCTTATAAGGTCCCTATTAGGGCAGCCCTGGCGAGTAACTCACCGGTGCTGCATTCAAGCACCATACGGATCCTACAGGGTTGATTCACTCTGGAAGGATCGGCAGCCCTATAGTAGTATAGTGAGTTACTCACCAGGGCTGCATTGATGCATTATTTCGAAAATGTCATCTTTAGCGACATGCCGTTCTTAAAGGTTTAAGTACCTGTATGGTGGAGGGTGGGGGGGGGGGGGTGTAGCCGGGTAGAGGGTATGGTACAGCCCTTATCTATCTAACACGGGACAGGGGGTGTAGGGGGGGGGGGTAGAGGGGGTAGCGACAGTTACTGTAAGTTATCAGTCTATGTCCTCTATGTACATTGGAGGCCTGGAGGGGAGGTTGAAGATGCCCCCCCCCCCCCCTCATGTCGCATGTCGAATATAGGGGGAGGGGGAGGGGGAGGGGGAGGGGGAGGGGGAGGGGGAGGGAGAGAGGGGGAGGGGGAGGGGGAGGGGGAGGGAGGGAGAGGGGGAGGGGGAGGGTGTGAGTGTGAGTCTGCATGTGTTTGGTGGGGGGGGGGGGGTGAGGACAGTAAGACACGATAACGTCAAGGTCACGACGTCAAGGTATCACTGCCAAGGTTACGCTTAATTTCAGCGACTTTGCAACCTTTTTGCATCCCCAGTCTGAGGTGTGTGTGTGTGTGGGGGGGGGGGGGGGTGGGGGGTGGGGGGTGGGGGGGGGGGGTGAGAGCCGGACTGGGAGACAATTACTGTAAAGTCAGTCAGACACGATAACGTGAAGGTCACGACGTGAAGGTGGCACTGCCAAGGTCGTGCCAAGGTCGTGCCAAGGTCGTGCCAAGGTCGTGCGTCATGACGAGACAGAGATAGGGACAGGGAAGACATGACGTGACGTAAATGACAGTCTCGACATGACAGTGTGTTGGGCTGGGTCCAAGTTTAACCCCTTAACCCTTTAAGGACGGCATGTCGCTAGCAGATGACATTTGTCCCAGTGAGTAACTCGCCGGTGCTGCATTGGTGTATCATGCTAACCTTTCGGGAGTGTATCAATCTCATACCATATGCAATATCATGCATGATGCTTGAATGCGAGTTATTCGCCCGGGCTGCATTCATGCGTCATGAAGACAAAGGCATGAAGCATTAAGGTATTATGCCATCCTTAAATAGTTAAGTATGGATGTCGCTTACAGATGACATTTGTCGTCATGATACACCAATGCTGCCCCCCGGCGAGTAAATCGCCGGGGGTGCATTGGTGCATCATGCTTAACCCTGTAAGGTCAATATGATGCTTGAATGCAGCACTGGCGAGTTACTTGACTCGGAGCCGCATCACTGGCGAGCATGATGCCTTAATGTAATATGCTTTCCTTGTAAGGCCAAAAAAAAGGTGTGTTTCAGGTTACCCGACCCTACCTAGCAAAACAGGGCCGACCATAGAAATTTTTATTCAATTTTGAAAAAAAAAAGTATATTTTAAGTAATTTTGGGGCTATTTCAGAGTCAATTTGATGGTCCACGAGTCGACGCCAGTGTTGGCGAGTCAGCGCTGCAGAACTTTTGCGAGTAAGTCTTTGGGTAATTTTCAGGCCAAAGTAAAAAAAAAAAAAAAAATGACCTGAAACACCTTTTTTTTTCTTGGGCCTAAGTTAAAGGCTTTAGAGCCGCATATATGTATATATATAGCGCTTTAATGACATGTACCCTGATAGCTCCAGTATATCCCTTTAAGAGCCGCAGAGTGTACTTATGCAGTATACCCTTGGTCATTATAATGCATGAATGCAGCCCTGGTGAGTAACTAACCAGAGCTGCATTCAAACACCATGCCGACCCTAAGGGAGTCATATAAGCACCTGGGTTCCCCCTAGAGAGGGGAGTTATTCTGGGGGAAGCCTGGACTTCCCTTTGACGCTGTTTCTTTTCTCTGTGTAGGGACAACATGGGACGCAATCCCAGGGAGGTATCTTAAATTATTTTTACCCGGATGTGTGGTCATGGGCCTGTACATCTGACCCATATAGGAGTATGCTGATTTCTTAAAAATTGACCCATGTTGATGTAAAATCTTAAAAAGTGTACCCATATTGTTGCATTGTATAACAACTCATATCACTATCTTATGTCTATGTAGGCCTAGGTAGAGGCAGTAGGTACCTCTATCGAGGCAACAGTAGAATGAATAGCATTGAATATATAGATTATTCTAAGAAAAAGATGTGGGGGAGGGGCTCAGCTAATTCCTCTGCATTGATTATCATCTATGCACGTACTGAATACCAGAACAGAGGTGATTCTGAAAAGAATGTACCCATATAGGTGTACACCTCTCCCCTCCCAAGGGGCTGAAAAATTACCCATATCCCTCCAAATCATGACCACACCTCCGGGTATCTTAGGGCTGAGATACCTCCCCGGGGACGCAACCTTTCTGTGGTAATCTTGAATCGCCACTTTTGCTGTAATCTTAAAGTCTTAAAAGTACTCACCATTATTAAAGAAGAGAAAAAAAGAGAAAAGATGCACGGGGGTTGGGGGGCAGAGCCCCCCATATCAACATAAGACGCCATCCATAATTAAGATTACGTGAAGAGTGGGCTCTTTAAGATTACGCACAGAATGGGCAGCGTCTAGTGACTCCGCAGGTTCGTCCACACGGGACAATGAATACAGGTTTCCACTTAACAATACGTTACAGTTACACGTTAATGGGTGTAGACTTATTAACAACTTAGACGTTCAAGGTCCCAGTTTTCAGCAGTGACGTTCACCGAACACCTTCCTGAAAGCATTCATTTGCACCATCAAAATAGTTTCCGATCGTGCGTTCTCCATAGGCTCGGAACTCAGGCTCCTCGCAAAGATTCATTGTAAGGGTGTTTAAAAAGAAGGGAATGGTGATTTTTTAACAACTGGGGGGGGGGGGGTGCTGGATTGAGGGGGGGGCAAAAAAATTGGACCCCTTGAAGTGTGGGGGGGGGGGCAAAAAAATTCGACCCCTCTTGAGGGGGGGGGACCAAAAAAATGCACCCCGTTTTAGCTAAAAAGCCAGCGCGTCACTATAGCTCAAAGGGGTCCGTCATGCTCAATTTTAACTCCTCCTGAGGGGGGGGGGGACAACAAAATTCGACCCGCTTGCGTAAAAAAACACCGACTCCCCCCCCCATTTGTTAAAAAATGATCACTCCCTAACTTTGTAGATAAATGTAACACTCCCTTATATGGATGTTCCCTCCCCTCACACAACCCAAGCGTCCAAGTGCAAAGTAAAAATATCTTTTCTAGGGACCGCCTTCAAATGACGTCTTTTCACATTAACTGATTTAAGTTTTTTTAAATTTTACCATGAAGGACTCAGTGGCGTAAAGGAAGGTTTACGGGGGGGGGGGGGCGGTGGCTGGCCCTCCCCTGTCACAGAGGAGAGGGGGGGTGAATATGTTTGGCCCCATCCCCTGATAATTCTTTTGCCAAGACACAATAATATAATACATGTACACACAATTCCCAAAGTATGCCTCTTCTGCATATAATAGGTGGGGTAAGGGCAATCAGAAATAAAGGGGTGCAAACCCTACTGTTCTATTCAATTCCTATATAAGGCTCAGTCTCATGAGTGTGTTACAATTTAAATGTCTTTGACCGGGTGTCGTCTTTGACCGGGTGTAGTCTTTGACCGGGTGTAGTCTTTGACCGGGTGTAGTCTTTGACCGGGGAGTGATAAGGAACTCGGTGAAATACCGCAATAATATGTTAATAGACGTTTATTGGAAACATAAGTAAAATCTTACATATTCATAGACTAAGATTGCTATGCACAGTGCAGCTGTTTAAACTCAAAGTTATATATAAAGTGACGTCTTTGACCGGGCAGAGGAAAACAATAATTCCCCACTTTTCCTATTACACAGGCCTTATTTCTGCAATTTTAATGCTGCCTGGTCAAAGACTACACCCGGTCAAAGACGTTTGAATTGTTACAAAGTCATGAGACTGAGCCATAAGGTGTATGTGCCATGGTGCATACGCCGATACCTAAAGCTGGTCATAGTGGGGTACCAGGCCCCGGGGGGGGGGGGGGGTCACTGAGTCTGTGAGGGTAGATAACAACTGCCGCCCTACCGCCCCTCTTCTCAGAGGGAGGGAAATTTGACCGCCCTACTCTTCAGAGGTTGGGAGATTTGACCGCCCCACTCTTCAGAGGTTAGGAGATTTAACTGCCCCACTTTTCAGAGCTTGGGAGTTTTTATTAGCTATTACAAGCTTGGGTCTCTCTGAATGTTGTACAAAATTCAATTTTATTCATCCCTTTCAGAAAGAAAACTTGTTCAATGTTATGATATTAATTTAACCGCCCTACTTATGAGGGCCTTGACGACATCTGACCCCCCCCCCTTTTCAGGATCTAATGGAAAATCACCACTACCGCTTTTAAGAGATGTGCTGCAGTGGTTATCCAATACATGGTGGAGTGACCCCCCTGGGCATGCCCCCCTTCCCCAAATGAAGATCTCCGTGCAGACATGGCTTAACTTCTGCATGCCTGGATACTTGAGGGCATATTAAAAGATGATATTTGTCGTCATGATGCACTAATACACCATCAGCAACTAACTCGGCGGGGCTGCATTGGTGCATCATGCCGACCCTTTAAGAGTATCAATCCCATGGGGTCAGCATGATGCATGAATGCAGCACTGTCCGGTTACTCGCCAGGGCTGCGTAGATTTTATTAACCATGACAACGGGTATAAATGCATTTAACGGATCAAAGGGATTAAGGGAAAGCATAGAGATAGAGTCCTTGGTGAAGGGTGTCATTTACAATGTATTAGGTCTGACATGAGGAGTAATGGTAATCCCCCCGACCCCCCCCCCCCCCTCATCCATCCAGGGCCCCCTGTATGTGTGTGGGTCTCAGGGGGGGGGGGGGTCACTCAATTCTTTTTTGACACAGGAACATGCTGCTCACCCTTCCACAACCCTTGCCCTTGCTGAGGGGGATTTTGGTCAAAAGTGACCCTTGCTGAGTGGGATTTGGAAAAAGAGTGCCTATAGGTTGTAGCAATTTTCCCGAGAATTCGCCCTTGGTGAAAGTAACCTTGGTCAAAAGGGATCCTCATTGCAATAAAAAGAATTTTGACGAAAACTCCAAAATGTGGCCCTTTTTTTGGGGGGGGGGATGTGTTGTTAATCATACATACAAGATCTTCACATAGTGACCCTTGGTGAGGGGGATTTTGATGAAAAGCAGACCCTTGGTGAGGTTTTTTTTTAATGAAAAGCAGACCCTTGGTGAGTTTTTTTAAAATGAAAAGCAGACCCTTGGTGAGGGTGTTTTCGCTCAAAAAGTACCCTTCCCAGCCGCACACTTGTGTATACAAAATATAGCAAGCCCCCCGGGGGGGGGAGAGGGTATATAGATACAGCAACATGGGGGGGGGGGGAGGGGGAGGGGGGTGTGTGGTGCAGGGTAGCAGGGTAGAGTGACCATACGGCTATATGGGGACACTGCCACCACCTTCCTAGTGTTTCCCGTCACCCCTACTTTACGTCCCACACTGCCGTGACCCGCGCCTGCGCACTGGGAGGTACACCTTCATCTCAGACCTCCGTGATCTCACGAGACGCCGCGAGAAAAGACTGAGTCACGGACCAGAGCAGAGGAGCAACTTGGGGGCAATGGGGGCAGTCGGGGGGGGGGGGACCCCTGGGGAATAGGAAAATGAGATGGTCCAGGAGGAGTGGGGGGGGGGGGGGGTGAGTCAAACTAACGGCAGATGGATGATTTCAACTTGTAGACCAAGTATAATAGTATGTAAGAGAAAGTCGGAAATCGGAAATAAAAAGTGACCTTCTTTTGTTCTTTTTTTTGTCACTCTCCATTTCCAATAACTAGGATTCATACCCGGAAGCAGTTTCCGCTGTTAATTTGTAGGTGAGAAAAGGTAACCAAGGATGTGTCTGGGTCTGTCTGTCGGGATGGTACACTGTGATAATTGAATCAACCTTTTAAGGGCAGCATCGTGCATTAATGTCTTGAAAGTGGTGCATGAATGCAGCCCTGGCACGCACCAACGCTGCATTATCTGATGATGCATTATGTATCGTTAGACCAAAAAAAAAGGTGTGTTTCAAGTTACCCGACCCTACCTAGCAAAACAGGGCCGACCATAGAAATTTTTATCCAATTTTGAAAAAAAACGTAATAATAGGACCATTTCAGAGTCAATTTGATAGTCTGCGAGTCGATGCAGTTGTTGGCGAGTCAGCCCTGAAGTTTACGAGTCAATTTTTTGGTACTTTTCAGGCCATGGGATCAATCTGTCTTTAGAAACATGTTTTGGGCTATTTCAGAGTCAAATTGACAGTCCACGAGTCGACATAGTTGTCTGCGAGTCAGCGCTGGAGTTTGCGAGTTAATTTTTGGATACATTTCAGGCCAGAGAAAAGCTCTGCTAGTTGAGCCACACCTCCGTCACAGGGGACCGTTCATGACTACTCAGTGCTAGTTTATATCCCTGCTCTTCATTTCCTCAATCTAACCATTTACAAAGCCCGCATTTAAATGTGTTAGTGTTATATGCTTTGATGCATCAATGCACCCGCTACCCCCTAGGCAGTATTCGTGCATCATGACGAGTGAACAGCCCTATAATAGGTTTGTCATAATGCATGTATGCCATTTTCATATTCTTATGCTATAGGCGTTTAGCTGGATGCATCATCAGACAATGAGATAAATTCCTGCATTCACTGCAGAATCCTTAGAGTGCATCATGTCTGCATTACTGTTGTCACCAGTGCTTATCTCGCGAGTACCAGATCAAGCAATGGTGCCCCCTACCAAGGAACTTGCAACTTCGGTATAGGACCGGTGGTTAAGTTTTTTCAGAACCAGCAGTAAAAGGGTTAAAGGGGCAATATCACCACTCGCACTTAACCACATAGTAGTTTATCACAGTACTGTAACTATAGTTTGTCCCATTGTACCGCAGTAAATGGACAAAGATATCTTTCAGTGTAAACCATGATATATTTTACCTGCCAGAAGGGTCAGAGCTGTGTGGTATGAGAGCTGTGAAATAACCCTTATTAGTATTTTCGGGCTGATTATCTAACCATTGTAAGACATACTTTTCAATTAAGTGAAATTCTGAAAAATATATAGCTGATGATGACATGCAATATACACAAAGGAGTACTCTCACAGATATTCACTGTGGGTTATTTCAATTGGTCGACCTCATGAAATAACCCTCGCTGAGGAACTATACCGTAAAACGTTGTGTATAAGCTGCAGCTAGTACGCGGGTCAAATTGCTGGTGCGGCGCATATATGATCGGCATAAAATCCGAGTATGGCTTATATGCAAGTTTTTGCTCCTATAGTACAGTACAAAGAATTACAATAATCAGATGGCCAGTGCAGCCTACATGATCTGCCCAAAGTCGGGGTGCAGCTTATATGTGCGTTAAGCTTAGGCCACTCAAAAAAAAAAATTGGTTTCTCATCACCAAGGTCTGAAAAATGTGACGAGAAATTTATTTCTATCCTACTGCATTACTGGCAGTATTAGCTTTAATTTGATACCAAATAACCCAATATTTGTTCATTTTTATCATAGTTTTCATAAAAAATTAGCAGAAAAAAGAAAAAAGTTTTCCTCAAAAGCTGATTTTTATGATGCGCGCGGTGATGAGAAACCATTTTATTTTTTTGAGTGGCCTTATACGCGAGGTTTTAGGGTACTGTAAACGTATATATTTTTCGCGCAGCTAAACTTTCGCGCACCTACCATAGAAAGACATATTCGCGAAATCATATTTTCACGCATCTGTAAGCATCATATATTCAGCTACATGTCATTTTTTATGGTTTTTAAATCGGACAATTATCAAGGATATTAGACCCAAAAGAGTTTCATCCTATATATCATGACCTATCGTGGTGGGTGATATCACTAAGGAAGGAAAAGAAAAAGTAACGTTATCCATGCTGCTTATTGAGTCATCTATTGGCATTATACATACAAGTACATGTAAAAGTATATAGTATTACACATCATTGGAAAGCTAATTTCCAAGGCATAGTTTTCGCGCACATCATAATTTCGCACACTTAAGCATGTGCGCGAAAAAAGCGCAAATATGTACTGGGCGGAAATTAATACGTTTACAGTAGTAATGAACCTTTATATCCTGTCCCACCTGTCTCCCTGTGTACCCCAGTGTCCCCCCCCCCCATACCCCCCCCATACCCCCCCCATACACACACACCACTATACAGACTGCTGACAACCACCACACTACATGATCCTCCTAAAACAGGAACTAAATAAACCTCCTAAAGTCTCATCACGGATGTAACCACTTCACCCCCCCCCCCCCCCCCCCAGTGTGCGGCTAACTGGAACCCCCCCCCCCCGCCCGCACCGCTCGGTGTGATGGCCCTGTTTCCGCACCTGAGCGGGCTCGTCTCCCGGTTGACGTCTGTCTGGTGACTTTAACACCTTTATACCACAGCGGCCACGGAGAACAAAGCATGTCACACCTCTTGTATACTGCATACAGCTAGTGGCATAAAATAGTTCTAGGATTAGTATAGTACCAATCTATAGGCTCCTATAAGGCTCCTTCACTGTATTTCGCGTACAGATTGGTACACATCCTATAACTACTATTTACAACCACAGTCTGGCAGGTGGTACCACAGGGAAGGGTGGACAGGTGGGAGACAAGGTAAGGGAGAACAACCCAGGAAGGGAGGGAGGGAAGGAGGAAGGGAGGGAGGGAGGAAGGAGGGAAGGAAGGAGGGAGAAGGGGGATGGAGGGAGGAAGGGAGGAAGGGAGGGAGGGAGGGAGGAAGGAGGGAGGGAGGGAGGGAGGGAGGAAGGAAGGAAGGAAGGAAGGAAGGAAGGGAGGGAGGGAGGGAGGGAAGGAGGGAAGGAGGAAGGGAGGGAGGGAAGAAGGAGGAAGGGAGGAGGGGGAGGGAGGGAGGGAGGGAGGAAGCAAGGGGGAGGGAGGAAGGGAGGGAGATAGGGAGGGAGGGAGGGAGGGAGGGAGGAAGGAAGGAAGGTAAGGGGGAGGGAGGGAATGAGGAAGGGAGGAACAGAAGGGAGGGAGGGAAGGAGGAGGAAGGGAGGCAGGAAAGGAGGCAGGAAGGGAGGCAAGAAAGGAGGCAGGAGGGAGTTAAGAAAGAGAAACCATGAAGGAAGAGAAGCTAGGGTGGTTTGCGAAGCAAAAGAGAGAATAGGATGCCGCAGAAGAGATAAAGAAAGAAGACAGAAAGACCGAGTGAAGACAAAAGTGAGAAATGGAGTCTATGGCATAACTGCTGTGTGTGGTATATGTGGTAGGGCCCTGGGTGGGGACAGTCAGGGAGACAGCAGCCTGGGGGTGTCATGTAGCATATATAAGCTACTGCTGCCCCCTGCTGTGTCCCTACACTACCTCATCACTAACCCGCTCACGGCAACCACTCAGCTGGGAGAATGAGATACACCAACCTGAGACTGTGCTGGGAGAATGGGTCAGGTGTAGAGATCCGCAGTCAGGAAGAAACGATGGGTTCAGTGACGGTGTTTTAGGTGAGATGTATTGCTCTGCTGAGAATGATCCAACGACAATGTTTAAGTACTTAGCAGCTTTACACCGCAAGTCTAGGTCCTTAGTAATCAGGTCCTTAGTTACCACATAGGGAGTGTTAAGGTCCTTAGTTACCATACAGGGAGTGAATAGGTCCTTAGTTACCACACAGGGAGTGTTTAGGTCCCTAGTTACCACACAGGGAGTGTATATGTCCTTAGTTACCACATAGGGAGTGTTTAGGTCCTTAGTTACCACACAGGGAGTGTTTAGGTCCCTAGTTACCACACAGGAAGTGTTAAGGTCCTTAGTTACCACATAGGGAGTGTATAGGTCCTTAGTTACCACACAGGGAGTGTATATGTCCTTAGTTACCACATAGGGAGTGTATAGGTCCTTAGTTACCACACAGGGAGTGTATAGGTCCTTAGTTACCACACAGGGAGTGTTTAGGTCCTAAGTTACCAAACAGGAAGTGTTTAGGTCCTTAGTTATCATACAGGGAGTGTTAAGGTCCTTAGTTACCATACAGGGAGTGTTAAGGTCCTTAGTTACCATACAGGGAGTGTTAGGGTCCTTAGTTACCACACAGGAAGTGTTTAGGTCCTAAGTTACCATACAGGGAGTGTTAAGGTCCTTAGTTACCATACAGGGAGTGTTAAGGTCCTTAGTTACCATACAGGGAGTGTTAGGGTCCTTAGTTACCACACAGGAAGTGTTTAGGTCCTTAGTTACCACACAGGAAGTGTTTAGGTCCTTAGTTACCACACAGGAAGTGTTTAGGTCCTTAGTTACCATACAGGGAGTGTTTAGGTCCTTAGTTACCATACAGGAAGTGTTTAGGTCCTTAGTTACCATACAGGGAGTGTTAAGGTCCTTAGTTACCACACAGGAAGTGTCTAGGTCCTTAGTTACCACACAGGGAGTGTTAAGGTCCTTAGTTACCACACAGGAAGTGTCTAGGTCCTTAGTTACCACACAGGGAGTGTATAGGTCCTTAGTTACCACACAGGGAGTGTTAAGGCCCTTAGTTACCACACAGGGAGTGTTTAGGTCCTTAGTTACCATACAGGGAGTGTTTAGGTCCTTAGTTACCACACAGGGAGTGTTTAGGTCCTTAGTTACCACACAGGGAGTGTTTAGGTCCTTAGTTACCACACAGGGAGTGTTAAGGTCCTTAGTTACCACACAGGGAGTGTTAAGGTCCTTAGTTACCACACAGGGAGTGTTTAGGTCCTTAGTTACCACACAGGGAGTGTTAAGGTCCTTAGTTACCACACAGGGAGTGTTAAGGTCCTTAGTTACCACACAGGGAGTGTTAAGGCCCTTAGGTACCATACAGGGAGTGTTTAGGTCCTTAGTTACCATGCAGTGACAATTAAATCAGATTGTTATTCTCCATAAACAGTTATTCAAATAGATAAAGATTTCCTTCCTCTCACATTTGGGTTAACCAGCCGGGACAGAGAGACGTGACTACTGCTGCAGTTAACACCATTCTCAAATTGTAATCTATTAATTCCAATTCATGCGTGTCATAACAGAAAATAGGTGAGCACTAACCACCTCTTCCACTACCCAACCACTCCTGCCACCCACTCCCCCTTACTAGTACTTCCTGGAGGTGTTACATGCAGGCACAGGGGGCCCTAATGTGTGTGTCAGGGTCTAACAGACACCACTGCCATCTTGTAGGACACATCAGGCTATTGGTGAGTGTACTCATAATGTGTGATTGGTTATATCCCAACATATTGGTACCAGAGATAGTGGCTACGGGTTATTAGGACCATTAACTCTGGGCAGGACTAGGTACCACCAGGATGCTAACCTACTTGTGGCAGCAATCTGGGTCGGACTAGGTACCATCAGGGCCCTTACCTAGTTGTGGCAGCGATCTGGGGTGGACTAGGTACCATCAGGGCCCTTTCCTAGATGTGGCAGGAGTCTATACAGGACTAGGTACCATCGGGCCCTTACCTAGTTGTGGCAGCAGTCTGTGTAGGGCTAGGTACCATCAGGGCCCTCACCTAGTTGTGACAGGAGTCTGTACAGGACTAGGTACCGCCAGGACCCTTACCTAGTTGTGACAGGAGTCTGTACAGGACTAGGTATCACCAGGACCCTTACCTAGTTGTGACAGGAGTCTGTACAGGACTAGGTACCACCAGGACCCTTACCTAGTTGTGACAGGAGTCTGTACAGGACTAGGTACCGCCAGGACCCTCACCTAGTTGTGGCAGAAGTCTGGTACCACCAGGACCCTCACCTAGTGGTGACAGCAGTCTGTACAGGACTAGGTACCACCAGGACCCTCACCTAGTTGTGGCAGGAGTCTGGTACCACCAGGACCGTCACCTACTTGTGGCAGCAGTCTGTACAGGACCAGGTACCACCAGGACCCTTACCTAGTTGTGGCAGGAGTCTGTACAGGACTAGGTACCACCAGGACCCTCACCTAGTTGTGGCAGAAGTCTGGTACCACCAGGACCCTCACCTAGTGATGACAGCAGTCTGTACAGGACTAGGTACCACCAGGACCCTCACCTAGTTATGGCAGGAGTCTGGTACCACCAGGACCCTCCCTAGTTGTGGCAGGAGTCTGGTACCACCAGGACCCTCACCTAGTTGTGGCAGCAGGACCAGGTACCACCAGGACCCTTACCTAGTTGTGGCAGGAGTCTGTACAGGACTAGGTACCACCAGGCCCCTTACCTAGTTGTGGCAGGAGTCTGTACAGGACTAGGTACCACCAGGACCCTCACCTAGTTATGGCAGGAGTCTGGTACCACCAGGACCCTCCCTAGTTGTGGCAGGAGTCTGGTACCACCAGGACCCTCACCTAGTTGTGGCAGGAGTCTGGTACCACCAGGACCCTCACCTAGTTGTGGCAGGAGTCTGTACAGGACTAGGTACCATCAGGACCCTCACCTAGTGGTGGCAGGAGTCTGGTACCACCAGGACCCTCACCTAGTTGTGGCAGGGGTCTGTACAGGACTAGGTACCGCCAGGAGGACCCTCACCAGCACCCACCCATCTCATGCTGCACCACTCTGTCCTCCAGGGTGGCCACTCCTCCCGCCCCCTCCCTCCTCCACCAGCCCGGAAGCCTCCTTGTAAAGAAATTAATATTTGATCACTAATGATAGCGGGTCGCATGAGCGGCTCGATTATAATGACGATAACAGTTTTCATCATTAATATTGTCACCGGCAGCAGCAAAAACGGCAGGAATGCCACCGGGACAAAACGTGTTAGAAAACTGACCACACTCCTCCTACACCCAATGGCTGTGTCTCACCAAATCAATACAAGGGGAAAGTCTATAACCAGGCAATCTATGACCTGGTGCAATCTATGACTGGGTGCAATCTATGACCTGGTGCAATCTATGACTGGATGCAATCTATAACTGGGTGCAATTTATGACTGGGTGCAGTCTATAACCAATCTATGACCTGGTGCAATCTATGACTGGGTGTAATCTATAACTGGTTGCAATCTATAACTGGGGTAGTCTACAACCAAGTGCAATCTATGACCTGGTGCAATCTATGACTGGGTGCAATCTATGACCGGGTGCAATCTATGACTTGGTGCAATCAATAACTGGGTGCAATCTATAACTGGGTGCAATCTATGACGGGACAGTCTATAACCAAGTGCAATCTATGACCTGGTGCAATCTATGACCTGGTACAATCTATGACCAGGTGCAATCTATGACTGGGTGCAATCTATGACCGGGTGCAATCTATGACCTGGTGCAATCCATGACCAGGTGCAATCTATGACCTGGTGCAATCTATGACTAGGTTCAATCTATGACTGGGTGCAATCTATGACTGGGTGTAATCTATGACTGGGGGTAGTCTACAACCAAGTGCAATCTATGACCTGGTGCAATCTATGACTGGGTGCAATCTATGACCGGGTGCAATCTATGACCGGGTGCAATCTTTGACCAGGTGCAATCTATGACCTGGCGCAATCTATGACTGGGTGCAATCTATGACCTGGTACAATATATAACCAGGTGCAATTTACGACGGGCAAGCATGAAGGTGAATTCTTTTTGAATTAAAAATAAATAAAATTAGTATCATAAAGTCTAAAAACATCCATTAACCTTTTCCGGCCGTTTCTATGTACATCTGCCCCAAATAGCCGCTTTCTTTCACGCCAGTCATAGATTGCGCCCGGTCATAAATTGCGCCGATGATAGATTGTGGCTTGTTATAGAGTTCCAACTTGTATCAAGTTGGTGAGAGACAGCCCTCTGCTATCTGGGGTTTCCCACAGTACCAACACGTACAGCCTACCTGTAATGGGGCGGGGGGGGGGGGGTTCCTGGAAGCATAAAGCATCAGAGTGAAAACAGAAACTCCGCTCCTCATTCCCAAACCAACTATAGATAAAACACACTCTTCTCTGGGGCCAATTGAGGGATCATCACTTCTCAGGGCGGTTTACCAAACATAGATACCATAAAACCTTGCGTATAAGCCTAACTCGCTTATAAGCTGCACCCCGAGTATGGGGCGATCCTACAAGCCGCACAAGGGGTGTGAATATGGCGACTTTAGTACTGTACCATATCTGGGGTTTCCCACAGCACCAACACGTACAGCCTACCTGTAATGGGGGGGGGGGGGTTCCTGGAAGCATTATACCTCAGAATGAAAACAGAAACCCCCTCCTCATTCCCAATCCAACTATAGATAATGAAACCTTAACGTAATAGGTAGGAGGTCCAGTTAAGTCATTGTAATTAATAAACACACTCTTCTCTGGGGTCAATTCAGGGATTATCACTTCTAAGGGCGGTTTACCAAACATAGATACCATACAGGAAGTAAAACCTCGCGTATAAGCCTAACTCGCGTATAAGCCACATCCCGAGTATGGGGCGATCCTACAAGCCGCACAAGGGGTGTGAATATGGCGACTTTAGTACTGTACCATAGTAGCAAAAACTCTCGTATAAGCCGCACCCCGACTCTGGGCCGATCATATAAGCTGCACCAGCGATCTGACTCACGTACTAGACGCGGCTTATACGCAAGGTTTTACGGTAGGCAGGGTTGATGAGGTTTATCAATGGACACTCTCAGTGCATTCAGTTTATAGTATTTCTTACATTTTGATGGTATACCTCCATTAGGGTGATATGCTGAGTCATCCTCAAAAATATTTTTAAAATGCAACAGGAAGTTGTAAAGGAGAATAATTGAGGATTAAATCATGAGTTTCACCTTTCAGTCTCTCTTTGGTGTGAAGTACAATTCTCAATCTTTCTTTTTCTTTTATCAATTCTTGCTCTTTCACTTTTCGTGAATTAGATCTCTGTGCAGAATACATTTTAGACGAATGAAATAATTCCTTGGCCTTCACTGCAGAATTCTGTTATTAGTGCTTATCTTACAAGTACCAGATCAAGCAATGGCCGCGGCCATAGGGCAATCAGTTTGACCCCTATACTCCCCACCACCCCACACCTTCCCCCAGCCTGCTGTCCTCCTTACCCCCCCCCCCCCCCCCCCCCCCCCCCCCGGGGGGGCACTC
Organism: Harmothoe impar; assembly: GCA_947462335.1. Classification (NCBI taxonomy): domain Eukaryota; kingdom Metazoa; phylum Annelida; class Polychaeta; order Phyllodocida; family Polynoidae; genus Harmothoe; species Harmothoe impar. The sequence continues at coordinate 4,059,953 of OX381708.1, forward strand.
CCTCAACTTTGGTTACTACTGTAAACGTATATATTTTCACGTTGTACATATTTTCGCGGATTTCGTGGATTTTAAAATCTGTGAAAATATGTACAGAGCGAAAATTTATCCAGTGTAGACCATACTACTACCAGCCCCAAAATGCGTGAATTTTAATACACGTGAAATTGTATTTTTAAGCAAATGCGCGAAAATTTATACACGCAAAAATATATACATTTACAGTATGTGTGAATTCGATTCCAAGGGATCGGGTCCGCCTTTCGACCCTATGCAGGGAACCAGAAGGCCATTGAAAAGGGGTGCATTTTGCTGTTTTGGAGGAAGAGATGTAATTCTAAAGCCTACTGACTCAAATACAATTTCAGATGAAACCTTTCTAGATTCAATTTATCCCAACCTAAATTTTTAATGTCACCATTGGTAATAAGGGTACGTTCTTCTTGGTCTCTCTTGATGAGGGTGTGTTTTGAGCTAAATTTCTTGAGAAAGCGTGATATTTTGTTGATTTCCCCCCGTTATAAGGGTATCAAATTTGAGGTAGCAGCAGTAGTGCCCATCGTTCTGGGGTGTGAAGGGGTAGATAAGACATTACCCATAGTCCTATGTCACATCCAATATGGCCGTCGGGGGTGTTCTGCCCCAAGATGGCGGCCCCCATACCCCAATGTGTCCAAGCCATATTTGGCACTAGCATATATCCTGGTACCTCAGGTACTAAGCTATCTCCTAATCAAGATAATCCCCTCCTTTCACACCTAGAACAAAATGACTGATAAGAAATTCACCCATAATGCACTGCTCTGGAGTCGGGGGCCTTACCACAATGCATTGCTTTGAGTCAAGATGACGGATTCCGTACCTGGGGGGGGGGGGGCACTCACTCTATAACAGTACCCGCCGACTGCCAAACTACGGCCTGCCTAAAAACTGGAGCTGCCAAACCACCGCCCTTCTTAAATACAAAGGACCGCCCCCTGATTCCTACATATTAGTCACCGCTCCTGTTATTACAGGTACCTTTGTAAAACTACCTGTATTTCCTGATGCAAACAGTGCAGTAGCCATGGATAATAATTGTTTTCTTTACATTTTATCATTAATATGTTACTGAGACCCAATGACTGGCCCCTCCTCTAGAGTTACCGCCCCCTATTTTTGAGGGTACAAAGAGTCACCGGCCCCTAGGTTTTACATCCACCGCTACTGCTTCCGTGGGGCGTTTGGAGGTGGGTAGTCATTTCAGATCTGAGTGCCCCCCGGGCTTCCGTAGCCCAATGTGGCAGCCTCTTATAGGGCACCTAAGTGTCACCCACACGCCCCCACTTTTAGTCAGGCGGCAAATTGAAGAACCTTAAGTTCTACATACACCCAGAAGAGGGGGTTACTCTTCGGGGGTTCAGTCAGTACTGAGTGAGTCAGTCCTTAGTCTCATGTCAATGTCGCTTAATAATCCCCATGTCCCATGTCGATTTTAATAATTGCTCATGTCCCCTGTCACTATCTTTTCAGACATTATGTCGCATGTCACTAAGCTCCATGTCGTATGTCGATTTTAAGACATGGCCATGTCGCCGTGTCGAATTTAGCCATCAATCCCCATTTACCTGGTTGAACTTCTAACCCCCAAAAATGGCTGCGCCCACGACCTAACCCCTAGGAGCCCTATACCCCACAGCCCGTCCCAGCCTGGTCTCCCCACACACACCCAGCAGTAGTAGTTCCCGGCAGTCCCGGTGGTGGCAGCAGCAGCAGCAGCAGTAGTGGCACCCAGGAGGTGGGAGGAGGAGGCAGGAGGAGGAGGTATATAAGTCAGGTGTGGGGCCCACCACTACCTACCTACCTGAGCGTCCAACACCACCAGCAGCAGCAGGACCAGGTACCAGGAGGCACTGCTGGAGGATCAGGTGCTGGAGGATACACCTTCATTATAAGTACAGGACCTCCCTGATACCACCCTATGCTGGACGATAGACTTGTAGTATAAGTGCAGGACAGAGAACCTCCTTACACCCTTATGTAACCACAAAGGAGGACAGATATACAAGATAACTACCCATACTTACAGATAGAAAGGCTTCATACCCTGACTGGGACTCCTTAGGCATCATAATATCGTGTAGTCATTATACCACTGACTATTACAAAGAACATCTTTATACCCTGAGGACAGATACAGTATACTTACAGGAGCATACAGAAGGCTGCATACCCTACCTTACACTTACAGACCCTGGAGGAAATCTGCATTACACAGCAGGACACCTGGAGGAGAAGTACTCCCACTTACAAGAGGACAGAGGCCAGCCTCCACACAGGAGGATACATAGAGTATACTACAGACAAGAAGGACACTTTATACCTTAACTTACAGACAACCGCATCTTAATAGTCATTATACTGCTGATACTTACAGAGAACGTCCTTCTACCCTAACACACAGGAGGATAGCTACTCTACAACTACTGACCTACAGATCTCAACTACAACATACAGAAGGAAATCTCTGTAGTTATTATTATTATACACTTACAGCAAGAGAGAGGGGGCCCTTTTACCTTAACTTATACAGACAAGCAATTGACTTAATATCAAGTGAGAGGAGGATACTACTGCTGCCCAAACAGAAACTTACAAAGCCACACGTTAACAAGAGCCACAGGAGACTTAAAGAAAGTACCAGGACCAGGACTCATCATTATATACGTATAGTGGATACCGGCAGTGTTAGTGGGTAGGGCTACCTGTTGGACTTGTTACTTCAGTATAGGACGGTTCCACTTACACCTGACACTACCAGTGTCCAGCATTGCCTACTGCAGGACACCCACAGTCAGCGTCCGTCCTTAAAGCACCGTTACACCGTATACAGAGACACATAACGTCCTTAAGACTCCTTATACTTTACACGTAACGTCATAACGTGACACGCCGCCTCCCGATCAGCTGTTCACGTCTGGCAGCGTCCCAGCGGCGTCCGTCCCAGCACAGCGCGCCCTGCGTCTCAGCAGCGTCTCAGCAGCGTTCCATCTCCAGGAACGAGTCCGACACGCACCACACTACACGGTATGTTACAGACTACACTACAGGGCTACAGACACCGGCATTGAAGCCGCAACACGAGCTCATACTAGCTGAGCGGCAAACTCCACTTATTCTGAGCTAGGAAGTAACTATTCTGAAGAAATAAGCCTTTCCCGAGTTGATACTCCATATTGGAGGCTTTTTAACATAATATATCATTCACAGGACAATGCAATACGCCTACTGTGACTGAACGCAGGGAGACTGGAACCTCATTCTAACACTGTATTTCAATTTCAATTTCAATTCTCAACTTTTGTTTATTCACATCCTCGTGAGAGGTAAAGGAGAGGATATAACAGCAGGTCGCTACAGAAATACCCAGTTGAGAGTACATGGACATATTGGACACTTATTGGACACATATTGGACACATATTGGACACATATTGGACACATATTGGATACACACATGTCTCAGTGTCCATGATTATTGCTCCGTCCTGTAGTAGCATGTACAGTGTACTAGATAGATAGAGACTGACCCCGTCACTGTAACCTGCTGTGACGAGTTCCCGTCATCTTACACCCCTCTCTGTGACAACTGATATATAAAACCCCTCACACCCCCCCCCCCCCCACCAGCTGCTCTACACCCCCCCCCCCCCCCCCCCACACACACACAAACCCTAAATAAGAAGGAGGAGGAGGCCCAGGGGTGAGCACAGTGCCTGGAGGAGACAGGAGAGACAGGAGAGACAGGAGAGACAGGAGGGACAGGAGATACAGGAGAGACAGGAGAGACAGGAGGCCCAGGAGGCTGAAGCCCCAGGAGGAGGAGGTTATAAAACCGCGTGTACTGTAGTATAGCTAGTTACACGGGCGGGTGGCTGAGTCCCAGATCAGTCCGTCCTCACACGGCGGGGTCAGAGGTCAGCAGCACCAACCCTCATACATCTTACATTAAGACACCTTTTGTTCTCCTCTGCGCCACCAGGGGGGTCTGCCTGCTGGAGGCTACCAGTGGCAGACTGTGGGGAGTGGGACGCACACTGCGGACTACCACTTATAAGGGGGAGCCACCTCTTAGTGTTAAAGGTGCTGTGTGAGGTGTCGGTATCTGCAGTATCTCTATATCTCTACATCAGGAGACATCCTCATTGGTGACTTAAGGAGACTCATCTGTCTGTTTGACAACAAGGAAGGTGGTCTATACAAACAGTACTACACACCTTTACCTCTCACTCTGACAAGTGTAGGCCCACCTGTAAGGCTCCTAAACAACCACAGCACTTACCCAGGCCGCTAGAAGCCCACCTTGAAGACTTGCTGATTCTGCTACCTAACTGGTAGTGTTATAAAGGTGGTTAACCTTGTCTGACCTTGTGTGACCTTGTGTGACCTTGAGTGACCTTGTGTGACCTTGGGTGACATTGAGTGACCTAGTAGGGACTCTCTCATCAAACTTCCAAGATGAATATGCCCAGTTTACTGTTGACTTTACAAATAGCCCTGCTATGCTTGACCACCTCAGTCCTAGCCCGGCCACAGAGGGCCAACCGGCAACAACAACAACGAGGAGGCAGTGGCAGCGGCAGCAAAGGCGTCAACAACAACAACAATGATAATAACGATGACAACAACAATGGCGGCGGGCGGCGGTCGCGCCCGTCGGGGCGGCGGTTGCGGATGTTGCAGAAGTTGTTCAAGAAGTTGACGCCGGATGATATGATGCAGCTGGTACGCGCCAAGAAGGGTAACGACTACGGGGACGGGGGCTACGGCTACGGCTACGGCGGCAGTCGCTACGGGCCGGTGACCGGGGGAGGGCAGTACGGCAGCAGCATGGGGGGCCGCAACATCAGCCCCCACACCACACTCATCAACAAAGTCGGTACGTACACACGTTAGATTATCCCGTCTCGCACCCCGGGGGTGGAGTACTCAGATCTAAAATGACTACCCACCTCCAAATGCTTCGCAGAAGCGGTAGTGATGGATCTCAAAATTAGGGGGCAGTGACTCTCGGCACCGTCAAAAATAGGGGGCGGTAATTCCAGAGGAGGGGCAATTATCAGGGTGTAAATGGTAAAATGTAAAGAGAACAATTATTATTCATGTCTACTCAGCTATTTACATCAGGAAATAAAGAATGAATTCTAGGGGTCCCCCAAAAAACAGGGGCGGTGGCTGATCTGTAAGAAATCAGAGGGCGGTCACCTGCACCCTCGATTATTGTACCATTGTCTATAAGTGCCCCAGCGCTTATGACTTTGCAGGGCTGTTTACCTCCTGGCGCTTATACAAAACTGGCGCTCATTCAATACCTGGCGCTAAAGCGTACCAGTTTACCAGACCCGAATTAAGATCCACCTTTTGGAAACATATTGACTTTCTAGCCAATGTTAAGGCTTTTCACTCTGCCAAAGTCCACATTTAAGCCCCATTTCCACCCCCGATGAAGAGGTCTGGTGCAGGCCTGCTGTGCCTCCTGTTGCAGATCATATAAGGCCAGTACCCGATCTAAAGGGAATTCTTCCCACAGTCAAGGCATCTACAACTCGGTACCTTTTAGTCTGACTTCCTCCTGTATAGACGGCGAGGCACTTTCATCAAAGTCAGAACTTATCCCTTTAAAGACGGATGTCGCTAAAAGATGACAAATGTCATTGTGATGCAATAATGCAGCCCGAGCGAGTAACTCACCTGTGCTGCATTGGTGCATCATGCCGACCCTTCGGGAGTGTCTTAACCCTGGAGGGTTGGCAGGATGCTTAAATGCAGCCCTGGCGAGTTACTCGCCAGGGCTGCATTCATGCATCATGACGAACAAGGGCATGATGCATTAAAGAAACAGAGTCAAAGGGGAGCCCAGGCTGCCTCCAGAATGACTCCCCTGTTTAGGGAGCCCAGGCTGCCTCCAGAGTGACTCCCCTGTTTAGGGAGCCCAGGCTGAATAATGGAACCAGGGTGACTCCCTGTCTGACCCAAGGGAGTCATCCGGGGGAGTCAATAGCTCCCTGACTCACCTTAGGGAGTCACATAAGGACCTGGGCTCCCCTAGAGAGGGGAATCATTCTGGAGGCAACCTGGATGCCCTTTTGTCTTTGCTTCTTTTCTCTGTGAACAGCTAAATATTTCTATTGGAAGAGCGGTATCTCATTTCGGTTTCTTTTATACTGTAAACGTAGATATTTTCGCACATATATATTTTCGCGATTTGGCTATAAAGTACAATTTCGCGCGGATTTAAATTCGCACATTTTGGATTGTGGCAGTTATATCACTATACTGGATAAATATTTGCTTTGTACATATACTCGCAGATTTTAAAATCCGCGAAAATCGCGAAAATATGTACAGCGCGAAATAAACTATGTTTACAGCATGTATAACTGGTCTATATATACTTATCGCTCAGACGTGGATTCATCACTTAATTGTACTATCTTACTGAACAACCGCACGAGCCACAAGCTGGTTTTGCTTTTTGTTTTGGAGTCTGTGGGTAGAAAAGTATACTTAATTTACGATGATTCCACATTCTCAGACTTCCGTCCTACGTTTCACGGTCTGCTCGTTTCCATGAATGTTTAAAGCAGGACCTAAATGTACCAATTTTGCATAAAACATACGGAAGCAGAAACAGAAAGCGATATGAAAAGTGAAATTATAATTATTGAAATAACTGCCTAGTATATGTTCTCGTGGGAGTAAGATCATTATAATCAATGTTGCATAACGTGGAAAAGTGAAATCATATACATCTTAATTTTATAAACAGTTGTATAGTATAAGTTGTCGTAGGAGTCACATCATTATAATTAATGATGCATATTACACATGAAACCGCCACCCACTCTGATACGAAAATAGAATAAGAAAGCGATATGAAAAGTGAAATTATTATCTTTTGAATAACTGCTGGGTATGTGTTTCTAATAGGAGTAAGATCATTATAATTTACCATGCATAACCCTTGGCCACCCACCATTTACCACCAACCACCAACACCCACACCTATGGAAAGCCACTTCTCTCCAGGCTAGATGCATATACCTCGGTACTTGAGACCATGGGGGGGGGGGGGGGGGACCTTAGACGTTAGGCTTGGGAAAGTCAGAAATTTTCACCAAAAAAGTAATACAATATCCAGTTTTGTAGCAATCTGTCAATACAATGTACTATTATGATATGGCCACTGAAGGTAGAAATGGAAAGGATAGATCCCTGTACGAGGGGTCTATGGCATTTAGACACCGACCGTAGGGAGGCTGTCTAAATGACATAGTCCCCGAGTTAATGGGATCTATCCGACTTAGAACCTGGTTTTTAATTGCTGTTTTATTACCTTTTAATTTTGGAGGAACACCTGTTATCACTTATACAACATGGACACTTTAACCTTTTTAAGACAACATGATACCTTAATGCATCATGCCCTTGATCGTCATGATGCATGAAGGCAGCCATGGCGATTAACCCACCAGGGCTGCATTCAAGCACCACACCCTCAGAAAAGTGAGAGTTATTGTCCCTAAAACTACCCTTACCTGAGAGTCAGGCAGTGCGACAATGACTCTCACTTTTCTGTGTGTGCACGCCGATCTTATACTGGGTTATGAAATTCCAAAACAGAACTAACATATGGCTCGGCATATGGAACCGCCAGAATTAGCGCTATAGCATATAACCATCGTATTGTTGGGAAGAAGGCAGGAGACGGTGGGGGGGGGGGGGGATTTTACATAATTTAGAAATACCGGTCAATACTGAGATAGAATATATTTGATTAAACTAAGTACTTGGTACCCATTTAAGCATCATAAGTCAGTTTTGTTTCCACATTTGGGATAAAATATGTATAACTTGTGTAACTTCCGAGGCCCGAGGTGTAGTGTTGGAGTCTGAGCGTGGGAGACTCTTGTGGGTGAATGATTTATGATGAGCGGAGCTCGCAAGGCGAGGTTGATGATTTACCATGCATTCATAAATGAATCTGGTGAAACCAGTTGTGCATGGGACGCGTATAGTAGTGAATACATCTCATGGGGGTTGGCTGTGACTTAAAGTGGCATCAAAGACCCTGTATACCACTACGTTACTATACGGCACTAGCACATCCTGGTACCTGAGGTAGTCGGGGGCTAAACTCCATCTCCTTATCAGGCTAATCCCCTCTCCTCACACCTTGAACAAAGGAGCTGATAAGAAATGCTCCCATAATGCACTGCTCTGGAGTCGGGGGCCTAACCACAATGCATTGCTCTGAGCCAAGATGGCGGCCCCCATAGCCTAATGCGCTAGTCCCCTATAAGTAATATAGGGTCATTGATGGCATAATCACCGAGCGCTTCCCACTCACAATTCTAGTACTGTTCTAGTCTACTATGTGGTTAAGTGCGAGTGGTGAGAGTGCCCCTTTAAAACACGTTTGTGGCCGGCGGGATGGACTCACATATATAATATAATATCTTAATCAGACATTGTGTTTATTGTGTTTAGTGTATCAGACTAAGTCAGGATAAAACAGGTGTTCTATGGTGCTGTCCGCCCCTAGAAACACATCTGGGGCACCAGCTGTGACGTCACAGGTGGTGTATGACGTATCGTAGTGACGTAACGTCATTACCAGTGGCACACACTACGGTTTATACTAACAGCTACTTATTTACTAAAGGTGTGAGGGGAGACTATTGTGTGTGACAGTAACTAGGTAATGGCTGCCTGGTTACCGTGACCACCACCTGTTGGTGACGGAGATACCCCCCACACCGACCACATTAATACTTTAAGGACGGCATGATGCATTAATGCATCATACCCTTGGTCGTCATGATGCATGAATGCAGCCATGGCGAGTAACTCGCCACGGTGTACCCACACAGCCAGACACAAAAGCGAAAGAGCTTGAAACATATTTTAATTCCGGTCGAAGGGGGAAAGTACCAAATTCTATTGGGATAGTCCTTCTGAACTATTGTGTAATGATTTGGGCTCCCTGTGATTTTTATTTTTCACTGGGATATCGTTGAGCCTTTGGTGTCAGATACACGCTAGACATAGAGCAAGTAAGCGTGTTTTCTTGTAGTTACAGAATAATGGACAAGTATATGTTCCTGCTATAGGGGCGTGGCAACCGGGAGGGGGGGGGGGGGTGAGGGGGTGAGGGGGGGCAGTCCTTCTGAACTATTATATTATACAATAGTTCAGAAGGACTACCCCACTTTTGACCAACTCCACAAAAGGTCAAACCAAAAAGGTCAGGTAAAGAGGGGTCAAAAGGGTCAAAATACCCCTCAGTCCCCCCTACTTTGAAACTGCCTGCCGCACCCCTGTGCTGTACACCCTCAGAGAAGTCAGCGTCACTGTCGCCAAATGCACTCTCACCTGAAAGTCTTGCACTGCTTGCCTTTCAGATGAGAGTGCTTTCGGCGACAGTGACACTCACTTTTCTGAGGGTGTATATGATTTACCTGTTTAATGAAAATGTTGGAGAAACTAATACCTCAATAGTAAAATGAAGGGAAAGAGAAATAACGCCATGCGTCATGACTACAACAAGTGCTGAAACACCATGACTAATTAAGTTTTAGATTAGTTAAACCAGGAAAACTTGATTAGGACAAAGTGTAGCTAGAATCCGCCCTGCCCGTCCTACACTTCCCTGTCTACCATAAGTTAATGAGTAGTAACAGTTAGCGGCCCTTCCTTGTATGACTACACGGCCAAAAATATTTTTTCTCATTCCAAGAATATAAGATAAATCATCTTGTCTGACGGACAAATGACTAGTTTTATGAGAATTTTAAGAAAATTATTTTTATTAAAACTAGTCATTTGTACGCCAGGCGGGTTTCTTCATGTTATGGCTCAGTCTCATGAGTTTGTAACATTTCAAACGTCTTTGACCGGAGCCGTCTTTGACCGGAGCCGTCTTTGACCGGAGCCGTCTTTGACCGGGTATGTGATTAAAATGAAGAAAAAAGTAGTGTATAGTAAAGAAATGGGTAAATATTTTGTATAATATGTTATAAAACATCATTTTGAGGCATTATCTAAAATTGATATATTTCATATATTTATGTTACTGGCTCAGTCTCATGAGTTTGTAACAGTTGAAACGTCTTTGACCGGCGCCGTCTTTGACCGGTGACGTCTTTGACCTGCTGAAGAAAAAAAGCCCAAAAGGGACCCTTAATATGTGCATTAAAATATATTTTTTTTAATTGGGTAAAACAACCATAGACTGTTTATTACATGAAGAAGTTGAAGCTTAAATTTCTTTACTATATACTACTTTTTTCTTCATTTTAATCACATACCCGGTCAAAGACGGCTCCGGTCAAAGACGGCTCCGGTCAAAGACGGCACCGGTCAAAGACGTTTGAAATGTTACAAACTCATGAGACTGAGCCTTATTCTCTTGCAATGAGACAACTATTTTTGGCTGTGTATATATTGGTTGTAAAGCCAATCAGTAAGCATGTTGCTAAAAGATGACATTTGTCGTCATGATGCACCAATGCAGCCCTGGTGAGTAACTTGTCAGAGCTGCATTGGTGCATCATGCTGATCCTTTGCGAGTATCTCAGCCTTGTATTGTCGGCATGATGCTCGAATGCAGCACTGTTGATTGAGTGACTCGCCAGGGCTGCATTCATGCATCATGACAACCAAGGGCATGATGCATTAATGAATTATGCCGTCCTTAAAGTGACATGGTCCGATATTTTTCCATATTTTAAATCCTATTCAAATGTGTTCCAAATGCTAGTACAATATGATATTCTAAGGATAGAGCACACTAAAATGTCCTCTATGGGCAATTGGACACTAAATGGAGGGTCATATGTGGTCCAGATATAATTTCTACAGTGTATTTTCAATGGGTGGAATTATAGCATGCACTCCACAATTAGTAAATTGAGCCTTAATCTGATAAAAAGTTCAATTGTAAGCTCAATCCTAGGGAATGAGATTATATTAATTAGGTAGCAAGTCAAGTATGGCCATAGGGAAAATTCTGGGTCATTTTAAATAAAATTAATTTTTGAGCCCGAATCATCGGACCATGTCACTTTAAAGGGTTAGCCAACCCTTCCTGTATTGGGGCCAAGTTGTTCGGTAGAGACAGACCCGGCGTCTATAAACATAGAAACGCGGGGCACCGGGGCGTGGATTACGACTGTTTAATTGTCCTCCTTTTTCATGCGTGTAACATAATGAGGAACTAAATTTAAGATTTATCAACTAATGACTTTCCCGCTGCCGCGGTCCCGCATGTCTGGTATTGTAGTTCCCCCTCACCTCACTAGGGCTGTTTTTAACCCTTTAATGGCCGCAGCACACTGGAATGTGCTACAGCTATTGTCGTCATGATGCATGAATGCATCTATAAATATAGATATTTCCTCTGGGATATCATTTGATGCATATTTGTGACCAACACTATAATCATATGATACAAAGTCACTCAAAACTCTAGTGAAATATTTTTTTAACCTTAATCCTTTAGTGAAGACATAATGCATAAACATGCCATTGGTTGTCATGATGCATAAATGCAGCCCTGCTGAGTAGCTTGCCGATCCTGCATTCAAGCATCATGCCAACACTATAGGCTGAGACACTCCCGAAGGGTTGGCATGATGCACCAATGCAGCACCAGCGAGTTACTCACCGGGGCTGCATTGGCACATCTTTACGACAAATGCCACCTTATAGTGACAAGCCGTCCATAAAGCATTAACCATGTTTAGATGTGATTGGCCTTGCATTAATAATATATGACAAATTTCCCACTCGTTAACATGAATAAGTTAACAGCGCTATTCATTATGACAACTAACTGGTGTGCGGCCATGTGACATGCCGTATTAACACGCTACATGGTTGTCATGATATGTTTACCTCACAACATGGCACGAGTGACTTGAGGGATTTCCCGACCTCTTCCCAGAACCCCGGGCTATAGGAATTGCCTCGTGAGCATTTTCTCGACTCGTGTTTGTCTCAAATCAGAGCCACTGTTTGTGCTGTTGTCAACTTATAAACTTAGGTGGTGTTACCCGAGAAAAAACCCACTAGTGAATGCTTTCACTCTTTAATGATCACAGAGTGTATCAGTGCATTACGACCTTGGTCGTCATAATGCATGAATGCACCACTGCCAAGTAACTCGCCAGTGCTGCATTCAAGCATCATGGTGTCCCTACAGGGTTGACTCAGCACGGGCGAGGTACTCGCCAGGACTGCATTCATGCATCATGCCGACCCTACAGGGCTGCATTCAGCACCTGTGAATAATGCACCAGGGCTACGTTGGTGCATCGTGACCGCCAATGTGATGCTTTAATAGTTTTAGCGACATGTGGTCCTTAAATGGTTAACATGGTTAATTACCAGGTTAAACCAGGCTGCAACCATCCTGCATGAAGCATGAGGCACGGAGCCACCTGGTGGTCACCAGCCGCATCATGCCACCAGTTGGGGGTCTTTTACATATTCCTGTTTAAATCTGAAGAACGGCCGACACTTTACGCACCAATTTGGTGTGTATATAGTGTTGCTAATACGCACCAAACACGATCGGTGCGTATAAGCGCCACTATTTGCACCAAACGGGACTAATCAATTTAATCATTCGAAAGCTTATGATAATTGTTTTGGGTTGCAAACTTAATAATCATACTTCAAGATCTAATATAAGTCGAAAAACCACAACCCTAAGGATAATGGGCCTTCATATCCTTAACCGGTACTGGGCCGCTGCGTTTGGTGCGTATAAGCGGCCTTATATACACCAAATGTTTGGTACGTATAACGCCAGCGTGAAGAACAATATGGATGAATGCTCCTTAGTGACATTTCTCACAAAATATTGTTTTCCAATGGCACTTATTACTATATTATTGCATCTCTCCGCTGGGAATTTTTGTTAACTATTTTTGGGGAGTACTTTTTGACTCCGGATGCCCAAAAATATCGTTGAAACCAGATCATGCTGCCTCTCTAAGTCATCTGGTTGCCTTGACGACCGGCTGAGATGGGACTGGACTGGCCGGGGCTTCCTACCTGGTGTCCATGATATCACTCTGTAACCCTTTAAGGCCGGCATGCCACTAAAAGGTGACAGTTGTTGTCATCTAGTGAGTAACTCGCCGGGGCTGCATTGGTGTATTATGCTGACCATTTGAGTATCTCAACTCTGTAAGGTCAGCATGATGCATTAATGCAGCACTGCTGAGTTACTAACCACGGCTGCATTCATGCATCATGACAACCATTAAGGCATTCTGCCACCCTTAAAGTGTTATTGTGTTAGATGGGGACAGGGGGAAGACTTCACCATATATATATATATATATATATATATATATATATATATATATATATATATATATATATATATATGCCACACCTAATATCATTGGTCGATATAGACACCCCGTTAGAAGGGCTTCCCCAGGTATCAGCCAATCAGAGCCATCCTTAAGTCTACCAATCAGAGCCATCCTTTGATAAGTCTACCAATCAGAGCCTTCCTTTAATAAGTCTACCAATCAGAGCCATCCTTTAATAAGTCTACCGATCAGAGCCATCCTTTAAGAAGTCTACCAATCAGAGCCATCCTTAAGTCTACCAATCAGAACCATCCTTAAGTCTACCAATCAGAGCCATCCTTAAGTTTACCAATCAGAGCCATCCTTAAGCCTACCAATCAGAGCCATCCTTAAGTCTACCAATCAGAGCCATCCTTAAGTCTACCAATCAGAGCCATCCCCAAGTCTACCAATCAGAGCAATCCTTAAGTTTACCAATCAGAGCCATCTGTTAAATCTACCGATCAGAGCCATCCTGAAGTCAACCAATCAGCGCCATCCTTAAAGATGGGTTAGGAGCTAATTTGGGGTCGATTTTTACTATTCAATTACACAACGTATAGATCTGTGTTCAAAATGTCCATATAAATATGTATGTAGCTTTTTCTACCAATCAGAGCCATCCTTAAGTCTACCAATCAGAGCCATCCTTGAGCCAACCAATCAGAACTATCCTTAAATACCAATCACAGCCATTGTTAAGGCTACCTATTAGAGCCATAGACAAGTCTAATAATTATAGCCATGCTTGATATTATAACTGGTATATATATTTTCTTTTTCCATATAAAATTCCCTGACATGATCTATTATTCAACTTTTGTAGTTTTAGCGTATTTGAATGATATCGGCAAAGCTGGTGATCTGCCCTGTACATAACATATCCATACCTCAAGTAATGTTATACCAAAAAACTCTTGTAAATTACTATGCAGAAGATGATTCAAAAAAAGAAAAGTTCCCCAATGAGAAGCATGCTTTAAGGTATGTGTGAAGCTGAGAGTTGTTGCGTGTGATGCCCGGGGGCGCGGTGTGGGTGTTGCTATGCGGGGGTGTGGACCGTGGAGAGTTCACTTTACGAGCACTGCACCTTAGCATGCCTTCAATGTAACATGCTATAGCATGCTACTATGTAAGGGAGTGGTCATTTTTAACAACAAGGGGGAGGTGGGGGCTGGTGGTTGGTGACATCTTTTAGGTACCCATCCCAGCTAGCTTCAAATTCATTGTGGTGAAAGGGATCCACATTTTCTACGCCCCCTCCAGTCTAGTCAGGTAAAAGTTCACTCAAAAAATAAACTTGTCTCCAGACTCTTCCAAGTGACTGTCATAAAATAAACGGGTCAAAAACTCGTCTCAGTGACAGGGAAGTGGGTCTTCCAGCTGGAGATAGAAGACCCACTTGGTATGTGCCAGCCCAAAACCCAACATTTGCATGCTCCAGATTCAATTTTTTGGGATGGTAACCTGATAGCTTAGACAACTTTTGACTTGTTTATTTATGGTAGTCACTTCAACGAGTCTGGAGACTAGTATACTTTTCAGTGTAGTGGCAGAGAGTCCCCCTCGTCTACCAACTAAAGTAATGCTATTTGACTTTAAAGGGGTAAAATATATTTCACCCCCCCCCCATCCACTGTTAAAATATGACCCTGCCGCACGTGTCAGGTACACAGGGGTGGGGCACAAAGTGCACACTCAGCAGTTATAGCCGGTACTCCATGGCTATTTGATGAGTCCTGTAACAGGGTCCATCAAGGTCAATTCCTTACTTAATCTACATCAATTCCTGACTTAATCTATATCAATTCCTTACTTAATCTACATCAATTCCTTACTTAATCTACATCAATTCCCTACTTAATCTATACCAATTCCTTACTTAATCTATATCAATTCCTTACTTGATCTATATCAATTCCTTACTTAATCTATATCAATTCCTTACTTAATCTATATCAATTCCCTACTTAATCTATATCAATTCCCTACTTAATCTATATCAATTCCTTACTTAATCTATATCAATTCCTTACTTAATCTATATCAATTCCCTACTTAATCTATATTAATTCCTTACTTAATCTATATCAATTCCCTACTTAATCTATATTAATTCCCTACTTAATCTATATTAATTCCCTACTTAATCTATATTAATTCCCTACTTAATCTATATCAATTCCCTACTTAATCTATATCAATTCCCTACTTAATCTATATTAATTCCTTACTTAATCTACATCAATTCCTTACTTAATCTATATCAATTCCTTAAGGACAGTGAGATGCCTCAAGGCATTGTGATGTTCATGATGCATTAACGCATCGCCAACAAGTAAGCCGCTGCATTGGCAGAGTATCAACCCCGCAGATTTACTTGTCAGGCAATCATGACCAAGGGACAGCACGTAGTTCATACAAGGTTTATAAAGCCGGGATATATAAAAAAAGGCCACTCAAAAAAAAAAGTTGTTTCTCATCACCAAGTAGTGAAAAATATGATGAGGGTGTTTTTTTACTCAAGGCTTGAATACATAGGGAAATTTAGACTTTTCGCGATCAATTTCTATATTTTCGTGATTCAGAGTTTATTGATCAGCAAAGGTTATTATAATGCAAGTTATTCCTAGGTGACTGCATTACTGACAACATAAGCTTTAATTTGATACCAAATTTGCCAATAATTCTCCAGTTTTAGCATATTTTCCCCCAAATCATGATTTTTATCATGCGCGCGGCGATGAGAAACAACTCTCTGTGTTGGCCTCAGATTGTCAGACCATGTGACCTGGTTCTTGACGTCGTGACGTGTAGTTTACGTTATCTACTCACTTACCATAGTTACCGTAGTTACCGTAGTTACCACCTACGTCATACGTCGTGATAGAGGCACAGTTTACATTGTCCACTAACTTACACCCGTTACCGGAGAGTTTATCGCGATTCAAGAAGGTCGTTCCTCCTCATACCGCAGTGAAAAATAAGGCGTTTTTTATGATTCATTTTTAATTTTTTTTACTGGGGGCTTAAATACATAGGGAAATTAAGACTTCTTTCCGGAGAAGTTGTCATTAAAAATTATATTCCTAGCCCACTGCACACGGGCCACTGCATTACTGAGCGTGTAAGCTTTTATTTGTTACCAAATATGCACTTTTAAACAGATTTTTCATTAAGAAAGAAAAAAGATTTTCATGATGCGCTAAGTGATGAGAAACAGATATTTTTCGGCCTAACGTCACAGCTACGTCAGACCTACGTCACACACATGTCACGCGGCTTGTTGCTGTAGTTACGCTGGGTGTCGTGACGGTAACCATGGGAATCACGACCTATACTGAGGACCACAGTACGTCATACTGTCGCCAAACGGAATAGATGTCAGTGAGACAAATAGGGGGGGGGGGAGTGGGATCAATGCCGTATTAGGGTAGGAATAACATTGCTCCTTTAGATTTGTCATTTTCACAAGTCATAAATAAATATGGGTATCAAAATAAATCCTCAAATGTAGCAAATGGACCAAGTTATCTTCAGTGATATAACCATGACTTTCTAACCATAAGACTCACGTTAGATTGATAAAATGAGTAGGGCCTAGAGATATCAATTTCCACATACCGGTAAGTATCCGTTGTCGTCATGATGCACTCAATCATCGGGTTGATACACTCCCACGGGGGATGATGCACCAATGTAGCACTTGTGGGTTACTCGCGGGCGCTGCATTGGTGCATCATGACGACAAGTATTTCTCTAAGGCCACATTCAATACTTGTGGAGAGGTAGAGAATGAGTTTCATCATTCTATATCTAGACAATATTCCATGAAGTGAGAGAGACGCAGCAGAGACCTTAGACTTTAAGGAAGCCAAACATGAAGTTATATCTCACACCTAGACAAGTTCTGAAAACACGCGATCGGGAATAGACTTGGTGCTGTTTCTGGCGGCATCTGAGTGCTGGGGTCCCGTTCACAAGCAGGTGACAAACTTGTGAGAACCTAATTTCCGTAAAAAGAAAAAAACCAAAAAATCCAAAGAAAACACGTCAAAAGGCCAAAAAAAAGAAGGATTGCTTCAGGTCACCCGACTGAGCCTGGGGAATGCTTTTATGGCGATTGTTTTCAAAGCTATGAGCATTGATGATCGTCAATTTTATAATCATTTTATTCTGAAGATATTCTTTTTGCAATACAAAAGTCCATAGCTCAGACTGAGTGGGCGTATTGCCATGAGGAGTTATGGCAGTTGACGTAGCGTGCAGATTAGTACTCAAACATGTCCAGTTTAACTTTTCTCGTTGTGGGAGGCGCATGTCGTGTCTCCGACTGGCGGCCATTGTTGTCGCTGTCATCTTGTGCCGGCTCAGACTCATGCATTATGAAGCGGCTTGTGAGGCTGATTCAAGCCTAAATCAGGCCTAAATCAGGCCTAAATCAGGCCTGTATCAGGCCTGCGTGTGCCGCACTTGTAGTATCAGTCACCAATTCATAGGCAAATTAAATAAATATTAGGCCTGTTTTGAGGCTGTATTAGGCCTGTTTTGAGGCTGTTTTAGGCTGATTTGATGCTGTTTTAGGCTGATTTGATGCTGTTTTAGGCCTGTTTTGATGCTGTTTTAGGCCTGTTTTGATGCTGTTTTCGGCCTGGTTTTCGGCCGTATATATATAATCTATACATATATATAAAATGAACCATGAAAAAAAAAAATAATAAAAGAAGAGGAATAGATGTCACTCGTGACGCATCTTGATGAAAATGAGAGTGATCTGAAGACGCTGTCTGTCACAATGCCAGGAGGGGGACGGGGAGATGCCAAGAACCATCAGGTAACGGTGGTAACGGGGGGTAATAACCACCCCGCCGACAGCCGGGTACGTAATGGGCCTCACACTCACATTATCACACTAGCCAATCAGCCCTCTAAGCACCGCATGGCGCTAAAACACAACATGTGTCGTCACGATGCACCAATGCATCTCTGGCGAGTAACTCGCCGCTGCTGCATCATGCCAACCCTTTTGGAGTGTATTAACCCGGTGGGGTCGCCATGATGCATGGATGCAGCACTGGCGAGTTACTCGCCAGGGCGACAAAAGACACGAGGACATAATTCATTATTACCCAGTGCGGAACTTAAAGGGATAAGGACTGCAGAATACTTTAATGGACGCTGCCTGTTTGTCATCATGATGCACGAATGCAGATTCATGCATCATGCTGACAATATAGAGACGATACACGCTTGGAGGTTCGGCATGATGCACCAATGCAGTACTGTTGAGTTACTTACCAGTACTGCATTGCTGCATCATGACAATCAATTAACATAAACCTTAAGGCATGATGCCATCCTTACAGGGTTAGCACGTTTGTGCATTTTGTGACTTGGGTGTCACGACTGCATCGTGACAGACGACGGTGCCAACTGTCACTGTCAGCCGTCACGCTCTGTCACGGTCCGGCTGTCACGGTCTGTCTCGGTCTTGGCTGGCCTCATATGGGGACACACTCTGACTTTTACACTTTAGGGACGGCATGATGCATTCATGCATCAGGCCCTTGGTCGTCATGATGCATGAATGCAGATCTGGCTAGTTACTCGCCAGGGCTGTATTCAAGCATCTTGCCAACACTCTTAGAAAAGTGAGCGTCACTGTCGCCAAAAGCACTCTCACCTGAAAGCTAGGCAGTGCCTGACTTTCAGGTGACCGTGCTTTTGGCGACTGGCAAGTAACTCGCCAGGCCCGCATTCAAGCATCGCCAACACTCTAAGAAAAGTGTGCGTCACTGTCGCCAAAAGCACTGTCACATGAAAGCCAGGCCGTGCCTGACTTTCAGGTAAGCGTGCTTTTTGCAACAGTGACGCTCACTTTTCTAAGGGTGAACCCTATAGTATTTAGACCCTCCTAAAGGGTTGTCATGATGCACCGATGCATTGGTGCATCATGACGGCAAATGTCATCTTTTAGGAACAAGCTGTCCTTAAAGGGTTTATACTGTAAACTTATGAAGATATTTATAACTTTAATTGCTGCAACTCAGTGTGCCAAGGTGAAATCTTACATATCCGTGCGATACTTTCTCGGCGACCTTTGCGCACGTATCATATTGACTGTTGACATGATACTTAAAGCATGATGCATGCCTCTACATGGGTCCCCTCAGTTTTGACCTTGTCGCCGGGTCGAATTTAAGCAAAAGGGTCGTGTCACTATGTCGATTTTTATCCCCATACATAACTATACCTTCTATTCAATGTGTTCATGTTCGTCGATTTTTAAAAGGGCCGTGTCGCCCGTGTCGATTTTTAAAAGGGCCGTGTCGCCCGTGTCGATTTTTAAAAGGGCCGTGTCGCCCATGTCAATTTTTACCCATGTAGAGGCACATGAATGCAGGATTGACTCGTTGCATTCATGCATCATGACCTTACGATATAGTGTACAAAGTATTTAAGAACTGCACCGCCCTGAAAGGGCTAAGAGTGGCCATGGTTAATACCAAAGATAAGGTTAATGCAGTCAATTTGAACTTCAGCCTGTGATAGTTTATACTAAAGCCTACACTGATATTCCTAGGCTCCCTATACGACCAATCTCTCAGTCACTAGTGGCTAACCTACCGTAAAACCTCGCGTATAAGCCGCGGCTTGTACACGAATCAGATCGCCAGTGCGGCTTATAGGATCGGCACAGAGTCAGGGTGCGGCTTATACGCCAGTTTTTGCTCCTATAGTACAGTATAAAAGTCACCAGAATCAGATCCCTGGTGCGGCCTATAGGATCGGCCCAAAGTCGGGGTGCGGCTTATACGCGAGTTAGGCTTATACGCGAGGTTTTACGGTAGTTAGTCATTTTTTGGCTCCCATACGACCAACCTAGATTAGTTATTATTGTCAGGTTGGTCACTACTGACCAACCCATCTTAGTCTTTTTATTTCCAGGGGAAGCCACTGAGTGGTCATGACAGGTGGCACCAACTAGTATAAATACAACACACCAATGATGAACCTAAGTTAGCCACTACTGACTGACCCTTCGGTCATTTTTGAATATAACTTTGCCATTGTGACAAACACTCATATGACCAATCTAGGTCAGTCTGTACTGACTAACCCTTTCAAGCTATGGATTTTCAGTGTATAGGGCAAAATGCATTGAAGCACTGTGCGGCCCTTAAAGGGTTGACCCCCACGGGTATGGGAGGTAATACCCCAGATAACGTTAATGCGGTGTGTGATACAGTTGCCGCACGGTGGCACTTGTGTCACCTTGGTAACACAAGGTGCCCCTAACCTCTATTTGACACCTACAGGAGAGACAAGGTAGGCCCTGTACAATACAAGGTACATGCTCAGGTCAAATAGGAAAAGGGGTGTGTTTCAGGTTACCCGACACCACCTATGTGCCTCTACATGGGTAAAAATCAACACGGGCGACACGGCCCTTTTAATAATTGACACGTGCCATACGGCCCTTTTGAAAATCGACGGACACAGACATTTTTATAAGGTCCTCCTATATTCTATACATATAAAAATCGACACAGCGACACACCTCCTTGCTAAAAATCGACACAGCGACACAGTCAAGAATGTGGATACCCATGTAGAGGCACACCGATAGCAAAACAGGGCCGAACCTCCAAATTTTAAGCCAATCTTGAAAACATGTTGATATTTTGGGTCATTTTGGGCCTATATCAGAGTCGATTCTATAGCTGACAAGTCAAGGCCGTCATCAAGAAAAAAGAAAGAAAAAGCCCCCTTGGTAATCTTTTTCTGTCCTTGGTGATGAGAAACCAGCTGTTTATTTTTTTGAAATACAAGATGTCCTATGCTTTAGCACTGAAGGGCCGTATTCAATGGCCCCATTGAATACAACTGGCCGTATTCAATGGGCTAAGAAAAAGTTGGTTTTCATTCATTAAATGTCTCCAAATAAAAAAATAAACACAAATGCCAACTACATTCGTGGGATACTGCCCCACTCGTGAAATACAACAGAGAGGGTTTCAATGGGCATTGGCATTTGTCTATTTCTTTTTGAGTGGCCTTAGATTGAGTGTGGAAGAGTAGACGGTTACCAGCCGGTAAACAGTACTACACACTAGTCATATGGGTATAGACCCCTAAAATCGACACGGCGACATGGCCATTTCTTAAAATCGACATGGCGACATGGTCATTTCTTAAAATCGACATGTGACATGGTAACCTAAGCGACATGTGACATGGCCATTTCTTAAAATCGACATGTGACATGGCAACCTAAGCTACATAGCGACATGGGAAAGGTGGTCTGAGGGTTAGAACCATGGTAGGAAACATCAATAATAGCACCAGAATTGACCGTTTGGCTTCTACATTTTCAAAATTTTCCAGGGGGGGGGCAAAAATATGTCTATTTCAACAAAAGACATTAGTGACACTAGCGACATGGCTTATCTCTTAGTGACATGGGACATGAGCTTTTCTTAAAATCGACATGCGACATGGGGACCCCCCATCTATACCCCCAGTCATGGAGATATGCTGTACTTCAGTGAGAGCGGGGGTTCACACATATCGTGAACTGGGGCAACAACTAATAGTTATGCACTTAGTATTACTGTGTCATAGTGTATAGTCTATAAAACATAGTGCATAACACCTTACATTACACATCACCCATACTCAGGCCAAAAAAAAAGAAAAAAGTTTGTTTCAGGTCACCTGACCGACCCTATCAAAACAGGGCCGACCCTACGTTTTTTTTCATGCAATTTTCGTATTTTTAACCTCTTTTGGTCAATTTTAGGGTCTTCGGACCGGCTGGCTAGTACTTTCATGTTCAAAAAAAGAGTAAAATAAATAAATCCGACCTACCGACCCTACATTTTCTACCCATGTTACCTGAAACAACCCTTTTTTTTTTGCCCCTCACCCATCACCCCCACCCATCACCTCCCACATGAGGAAACACCCAGGAAGTCTAATACGGTGGGAATTAAATATTGTACTTGAAATAAACTGCTGACAACGTCATGAAGTTGGACGCTGCGTCACGTGACGTCATGAAATTTGGCGCGGTGTGACTTGAGGTCTCACCTCAGTAATTCCCTCCTTTATACTTCTGCATATCAGGGTGCAGGGGGTGGTGTACTGACACCCATCTGGGCGCATGGTGCGTGCGCATACCGGATAGGGAAGTGAATTCTGGTGCTGAATTGAGGAAACTTAATGAGTTTTTGTCATGAAAAGTCATTATTCATGGACGGTGTTGAAGTCTATCCTGGTGTCTCCTACTTGCGGTGAGACCCGTTTAGTAACTTGATACCCCTCATGTCTATGATATGCCCGGGTGATATGTGTCTGCTTATGTTTTATTGATTTCTCATAACATACAAACTCATATCCCTGAATAAGAGAGATGAGGTTGGGAATTTATGTAATATGAACTTCTTGAACCCATTTACTAACACTTTAAGGACGGCATGTGGCTAAAATGCGACACATGTCGTCATGATTCATGCATGTGGCTCTGATGAGTGAGTAACTCGCCAGTACTGCAATAAACCCACCCTGGTGAGTAACTCGCCAAGGCTACATTCATGCATCATGACGACCCTTCAGGAATGTATCAGATCTGTAGGGTCGTCATGATGCATTAGTGAACTATGCTGTCCTAAAAGGGTTAAATCTGCAATACAACCTACTCCTGTGCACTGGAAAAAGTGCGAACTAAACAGTTTTTTTTAACGAGAAGGAAGTATTTATTGTTAGATTTTCCGCTTAAGTTACAACATAATTAACGGTTATAGAAACAGCAAACGGCAATCAGTTTCAATCTCTGTAAAGAGTTACGTTGACGATAAATGTGCGACCAATTTGGTTTAAACATATATATGTCACATATTGGCTTCCCAGTCCATCTATTCATATTTAATCGGATTTGAACTTCTGTGTGATCAATTCTTTTCTTCAAATCAAATCACATCTTTATATTTTGAGAAGTTACATTGGCTGAGATGTAATTATTATATCTATTACATTAATTAGGCGGTTTGTGACGTCACTAGTACCCAGTAAGCCGCGTCCCCCACCACGTTTTACGTTGTGACGTCACAGGTATGACCCCAAACGCTCTTTGTGTCCTGATGCATCAATGCAGCCCTGGTGAGTTACTCGCTGGGGATGCATGAATGCATCATGCCGACCATAATTACTTCATACACCCAAAGGGTCGACATGATGCATGAATCATGACGATAAAAAGCGTCATATTTTAGGGAGTGTTCATTTATTATTTACAGGGGGGTTGGTGGGTTTGGGGGGGGGCGTAAAAATTACTGATCCCTCCTGAGGGGGGGGCGTAAAAATTTCTGACCCCTCTTGAGGGGGGGCGTAAAAATTTTAAGCCCCTTTTTAGCAAAAAGAGCCAGCGCGTTACTATAGGTCAAAGGGGGGTGGGCAAAATATTTTCGGCGCCTTCGGCGAGGGGGGGGGCGCAAAACGTTACACACGCTCTCAAAGGGGGGACGTAAAAAATTTGTGGGTCGGCATGATGCTTGAATGCAGCCATGGCGAGTTACTCACCAGGGCTGCATTCATGCATCATGACGACAAAGGGCATGCCGCAGTAAAGCACTATGCGGTTCTTAAAGAGCTAGGAGTAGTGAGAATACCACAGTCGGCCTACTAACTCACTATGATATGATATATTTGTATTATGGTGGCCAAGTTCATAAAGTTCAGGAAGTAGGGAGTCCTCACCGCGCCGTAAACAATTATTGGAGGTGTGTATTTTTGTTGGCTGGGAAATGTAGCTAGGCCCAAAGAAAAAAAAAGAAGAAAAGGGTTGTTTCAGGTCACCCGACCGACCCTATCAATACAGGGCCGACCCTACGTTTTTTTTAATGTAATTCTGAAGAAATTTCGGTATTTCTACACTTTTTCGGTCAATATTAGGGTCTTCGGAGAGGCTGGCTAGTACATGCATGTTTAAAAAAACATCGACTTTTTTCTTGGCCTTAGCTACACAGTGCAACCATATCAGAGGCGTAGGAAGCAAATCTTCATTGGGAGGGCCCAAGGGGGGCCCCAGTCCCACCAACCTTAAGTATCGGTTTTTATGCATGATGTATCATATACACACTTATATTGGATTGTATGGAAAAGTAATATTTGAGCCCCCTTTAGTTCTGATTAAGGGGCCCAGCCCCCTTTACCCCCACTTTTCCCGATGCGGGAGAGGTAAGGATTGGAAATTGTGTGTATTAAATTACAGGTGTTAACAAATTTTGGGGGGGCCCAAACATATTCAGGCCCCCCCTCCACAGTGATTGGGGGGGCCCGGGCCCCCCTGGGCCCCCCTTTTCCTACGCCACTGCATATAGCGCAGAAACGGAAAACAACTGTTTACCACACTGTAAAAAAAATGTTGTCAAAATGACGGTGAATCATCGGCAACTTTTGGGACAGTCTGACAATGCTCCCCCTCTTGCCATATGTTTCTGTAGTTTGACCGTATAACTGTGAATCTACAATATTGATGCATCATGCCCTGGGTCGTCATGATGTATCAATGCAGCCCTGGTGAGTAACTCAGCAGGGCTGCATTCACGCATTCAAGCATCATGCCGATCCTACAGGGTGAGACATTCCTCAAGGGTCGGCATGATGCATCGATGCAGCTGAGACGAGTTACTCATCTTGCCGTCTTTTAGCGACACTTGTCCTTGAAGGGTAAAGTGAAGTTAGATCTGCCTGTTTATTTTTTATGGAATACGGTAGCCTAATTGATTTAACCAAGGGGATCCGTATTTTACCAAGCCACTGAACAACCCACGGCCATATTTCATGGCCTATGACGTCATCAGAAATGGCGGTTTGTTTACATTTGAACAGTATTGAAATGGCTATTTTAGGCTCCTTTCTATCATAATTTTGACAATTTGAATCAGAAAACATAAAAAATAAACGCAACGGTGCACTCGTTTTTGGTCTGCTGGTGGTTTTTTTTCACTTGTTGACACTTGGGCCGCATTTCACTCGGCCTACGGCCTCGTGAAATACGGCCCAAGGGTCAACTCGTGAAATAACCCATCAACAGACCAAAACTTGTGCACCTTTGTCTATATATGTACATGTCGAGTTGTGTTCGTGTCTGGTTATAATAAAACAGAACAAAAGGCAGCCACTACCAGCCTCCTATGATTAGGCCAAAAAAAAGACAGTTTGTTTCAGGTCACCCGACCGACCCTACCAAAATAGGGCCAACCCTATGTGGTTTTTATGTGTCATTTATTTTGTGACAGTCACTTAGAAGAGTCTGGAGACAAGTTTACTTTTCCAGTGTAAGGTAGGGTGATAGGAGCAATGTATAGTAGGACCCCCCGCGGGGTATAAAACACGAGGCGCATCACCCGGCAGACATCTTCATATTAAGTGGCACATTCACAGCAGGCAGTGACACCTTCCACTCTCCTGTCTCCCCCCCCCCCGTCCCACATACTGCCCCCTACACACCCCACTACACATATATCACCACACAAATTCTACTGC
Source organism: Harmothoe impar (assembly GCA_947462335.1). Taxonomy (NCBI): domain Eukaryota; kingdom Metazoa; phylum Annelida; class Polychaeta; order Phyllodocida; family Polynoidae; genus Harmothoe; species Harmothoe impar. Next base: position 4,085,910 of record OX381708.1, read on the forward strand.
CCCCCTCCCCCCCCCCCCCCCCACACACATGCCCTTACATCCCCACCCAGGCTGTGTCTCCAAATCGATACAAGTTGAAAGTCTATGAACGGGAACAATCTATGACCGGGAACAGTCTATGACCGGGAACAGTCTATGACCGGGAACAGTCTATGACCGGGAACAGTCTATGACCGGGAATAATCTATGACCGGGAATGATCTATGACTGGGAATGATCTATAACCAGGAATAATCTATGACCGGGAATAATCTATGACCGGGAATAATCTATGACCAGGAACAATCTATGACCAGGAACAATCTATGACCGGGAACAGTCTATGACCGGGAACAGTATGATCAGGAATAATCTATGACCGGGAATAATCTATGACCGGGAATAATCTATGACCGGGAATAATCTATGACCGGGAATAATCTATGATCGGGAATAATCTATGACCGGTAATAATCTATGACCGGGAATAATCTATGACCGGGAATAATCTATGACCGGGAATAATCTATGAGCGGTAATAATCTATGACCGTGAATAATCTATGACCAGGAATGATCTATAACCAGGAAAAATCTATGACCAACATGCAAGAAATTGCATTATTTAAGGCAGATGTACCGTAAAACCCCACCTTTAAGACGACCCCGCCTTTAAGACGACCCCCTACTTTGAGAAAAAAATCCGTCTTGTACAAAAAAAACTTTAAAACGGTTTTAACCATTATCCAATGTATAAAAACCCCACCTTTAAGACGACCCCCCAATCTTGCAAGAAAATCCGTCTTGTAGGAAAAATAAATCCCAAATAAAATCCGTCTTAAAGCCGGGGTTTTACGGTACATGGAAATGGGGGAAAACCCTTTTAAAAGATGCTTTAATTATTTTCTAACATCTATATACATCTACCCTAAATAAAGCGTAAGCCGTTTTCTTTCATGCATGTCATAGATTGTCCCTGGTCACAGATTGTCCCCGGTCATAGGCTTTTAACTTGTATCGAATTGGTGAAGCAGCCACCACTCGTCTACACACACATTCTCCCCCCCCCCCCCCACACACACCACATCAAACTCCCCTCACACACATTACAAACGTCTAAAACAAAAGTCCAAGGTCAGATACCACCCTCAGACTGTGGCATAGAAGACGACTGAGTCACAAGTACACATCATGTATTATGCGTTCATGCCGGTCAGACGCGACACGGTGCATCTCCCAGCTTTCTTTCTTCTGTAAGAGTCAAATTGTCCATTTAATTTTGTTCATTTATCCCCCTCAAAAAACTCTCTTTTATCTGTCCTTTCTTTCTTCTCCCCACGTCTCCCCTTTCTCCCTGCCTTGCTGCATTTCTCCTTCCCTCACCTCCTTCTCTCTCCCTCCATCTCTCTCTGCTTCCCTCTTTCTTTCTATCGCTATTCCTTATTTCCTGCCTTCTTCCACATATCCCAACTTCCCCCTTTCCTTCTTTACTTTCCCCTTTCCTGCCTTCCTTCCCTCTCCCTCTCCCTATCTGTTTTCTCCATGTTGTTTCTCCTGTTTTCCTGCCTTCTCCTTGCTTCCCCCTTTCTTTACTTCCTTCTCGTCTTGCTTACCTTCTCCCTTTTATCTGCCTCCCTTCCCACTTCCTCCCTTCCCTCTGCCTCTCCCCCTTCTTCCCTCTTTCTGTACCTCCCTCTCCCTGTCTGTCTCCGTGTTGTTTCTCCGTCAGCTGTAGATGTGTTTATCCGCTCTTGTCCCACACAGACAGAGTGGGGGTCGGGTTACTGACGGATGACTTATTACTCTGATTTACTGCGGATACCTCCAACTAATATACAAAACACCGGTAACACCGTCCCCACAACGTCCCCGCCACGACCCTCGGAGACCTGTCACCCCACGGCACATATATACCTGTACTACACTCTCCCAGCACATACACTGTCACATATATACCTGTACTACACTCTCCCAGCACATACACTGTCACATATATACCTGTACTACACTCTCACAGCACATACACTGTCACATATATACCTGTACTACACTCTCCCAGCACATACACTGTCACATATATACCTGTACTACACTCTCACAGCACATACACTGTCATGTACTATTACACATATATACCTGTACTACACTCTCCCAGCACATAGACTGTCATATACTATAACACACACATATATATATATATATATATATATATATATATATATATATATATATATATATATATATATATATGCACATACAATATCATATAAATTGATGACGGCATGGGGCTTAGTGACAAATGTCAAGAGAAATTAAAGGATATTGACAAGGGACATGGCTTTTCTTAAAATCGACAGGCGACATGGAGCCTAGTTACAGATGACAGGAGAATTACAAAGATACTGACAAATGACATGAGCAGTTCTTAAAATCGACAGGCGACATGGGGACCCCCCATCCAGACCCCCAACCATATAATTAGTTCAACCTTTTTCCTATTTTGGACACATCTGCCCCTGAGGAAGGCAGGGTCATGAGGAGGGGGAAGGCAAGGTGAGCTTTATGAAGGAGAAAAAGACAGCCTGGAAAGGGGGAGGGGGGGGCAGGCATGTGTAGGGGCAGAGGGGAGGAGAAAAGCAAGCATATACGTGGAGATGGAGGGGAGAAAGCAGTCATCCAGGGGGAGAATAAAAGCAGTTATGTAGGGAGAGAACGGGGGGAAAAAGCAGGGGGAGGGGAAGGAGAATTGGAAGGAGGCGGTGAGGGATGGAGGGAACAGCTGAGAATGCGAGGGCTAGGAAGACAGGACAAGACAGGGAAGGGGAGAAGGGAAGACAGAGGGAGCATAGGCTGTTCTCTACCCGGTAGGTCAGGGGTATACAACATAAGAAGAAGGGAAGGGAGGAGGGAACAGATGAGGACACGAGGACAGGAAAGGGCCAGAAGGATGCCCTAGACCCCTAAATTCGACACGGCGACATGGGCGTTTTTGGGGCTTAGTGACATGGGACATGATGAATAAATAAATAGTGACATGGGACATGGGCCATTTCTTAAGATTGACATGGCGACATGGCCATTTCTTAAGATTGACATGGCGACATGAGCATTTCTTAAGATTGACATGCCGACATGAGGATTTCTTAAGATCGACATGGGACATGGGCCCCAGAAGGGGAAAGGGGAAGAGGACACAAGGGGACTTGGGGAGCATAGCCTGTTCTCTACCCGGTAGGTCAGGGGTATATGTACCAGGTTAGTGAGAGAGGCTGCAGGCAGGACTGTAATAATGACTGCTCCCTGACACAGACACTAGTACCGCCACCACCCACCAGGCGGCGCGCACGTCACCATGGTGATACGGCCGCTGGTACTCAGCAGGCCCCTCCTAACACACTACAGTGGTCGCCGGTAACCAGCCCAGTAACCAGCTGGTACCCGGCAACACCTCCCGCTGGGCCCGTCTGCCGGCCCACGGCGGCTGTAAGCTGGAAGCTGATTGGATGAGGGCTAGGGTCACGTGGGGTGAAGGGAAGTGATAAGGAGGGGTAGTCATTACAAGTCTATCTATGCTGGTAATATGGGATAAGTATATACTGCCTTATAGTGTAGAGTCCATCCACCAGGGGTGTAAATCTGGTAAGATGGGATCAGTATATATGGCCTTATAGTGTATAGTCCATCCACCAGGGGTGTAAATCTGGTAATATGGGATAAGTATATACTGCCTTATAGTGCATAGTGCATCCACCAGGGGTGTAAATCTGGTAATATGGGATAAGTATATACTGCCTTATAGTGTATAGTCCATCCACCAGGGGTGTAAATCTGGTAATATGGGATCAGTATATAGGGCCTTATAGTGTAGAGTCCATCCACCAGGGGTGTAAATCTGGTAATATGGGATCAGTATATAGGGCCTTATAGTGTAAAGTGCATCTACCAGGGGTGTAAAGCTGGTAATATGGGATCAGTATATAGGGCCTTATAGTGTAGAGTCCATCCACCAGGGGTGTAAATCTGGTAATATGGGATAAGTATATGGGGCCTTATAGTGTATAGTCCATCCACCAGGGGTGTAAAGCTGGTAATATGGGATAAGTATATGGGGCCTTATAGTGTAGAGTCCATCCACCAGGGGTGTAAAGCTGGTAATATGGGATCAGTATATACTGCCTTATAGTGTAAAGTGCATCCACCAGGGGTGTAAATCTGGTAATATGGCATAAGTATATAGCACCTGTGTCAGCCTCACCAACAGCTCACAGACCTACTGTAGGAAGCCTGTGTCAGCCTCACCAACAGCTCACAGACCTACTACAGGCAGCCTGTGTTAGCCTCACCAACAGCTCACAGACCTACTGCAGGCAGCCTGTGTCAGCCTCACCAACAGCTCACAGACCTACTACAGGCAGCCTGTGTCAGCCTCACCAACAGCTCACAGACCTACTGCAGGCAGCCTGTGTCAGCCTCACCAACAGCTCACAGACCTACTGTAGGCAGCCTGTGTCAGCCTCACCAACAGCTCACAGACCTACTACAGGCAGCCTGTGTCAGCCTCACCAACAGCTCACAGACCTACTACAGGCAGCCTGTGTCAGCCTCACCAACAGCTCAGATACCTCCTACAGGCAGCCTCTGTCAGCTTCACCAACAGCTCACAGACCTACTGTAGGCAGCCTCTGTCAGCCTCACCAACAGCTCACAGACCTACTACAGGCAGCCTGTGTCAGCCTCACCCACAGCTCACAGACCTACTGTAGGCAGCCTCTGTCAGCCTCACCAACAGCTCACAGACCTACTGTAGGCAGCCTGTGTCAGCCTCACCCACAGCTCACAGACCTACTGTAGGCAGCCTGTGTCAGCCTCACCAACAGCTCACAGACCTACTGTAGGCAGCCTGTGTCAGCCTCACCAACAGCTCACAGACCTACTGTAGGCAGCCTGTGTCAGCCTCACCAACAGCTCACAGACCTACTGTAGGCAGCCTGTGTCAGCCTCACCCACAGCTCACAGACCTACAGTAGGCAGCCTGTGTCAGCCTCACCCACAGCTCACAGACCTACTACAGGCAGCCTGTGTCAGCCTCACCCACAGCTCACAGACCTACAGTAGGCAGCCTGTGTCAGCCTCACCCACAGCTCACAGACCTACAGTAGGCAGCCTGTGTCAGCCTCACCAACAGCTGACAGACCTACTGTAGGCAGCCTGTGTCAGCCTCACCAACAGCTCACAGACCTACTGTAGGCAGCCTGTGTCAGCCTCACCAACAGCTCACAGACCTACTGTAGGCAGCCTGTGTCAGCCTCACCCACAGCTCACAGACCTACTGTAGGCAGCCTGTGTCAGCCTCACCCACAGCTCACAGACCTACTGTAGGCAGCCTCTGTCAGCCTCACCAACAGCTCACAGACCTACTGCAGGCAGCCTGTGTCAGCCTCACCAACAGCTCACAGACCTTCTGTAGGCAGCCTCTGTCAGCCTCACCAACAGCTCACAGACCTACTGTAGGCAGCCTGTGTCAGCCTCACCAACAGCTCACAGACCTACTGTAGGCAGCCTCTGTCAGCCTCACCAACAGCTCACAGACCTACTGCAGGCAGCCTGTGTCAGCTTCACCAACAGCTCACAGACCTACTGTAGGCAGCCTGTGTCAGCCTCACCAACAGCTCACATACCTTCTGTAGGCAGCCTCTGTCAGCCTCACCAACAGCTCACAGACCTACTGTAGGCAGCCTGTGCCAGCCTCACCAACAGCTCACAGACCTACTACAGGCAGCCTCTGTCAGCCTCACCAACAGCTCACAGACCTACTTCAGGCAGCCTCTGTCAGCCTCACCAACAGCTCAGATACCTACTGTAGGCAGCCTGTGCCAGCCTCACCAACAGCTCACAGACCTACTACAGGCAGCCTCTGTCAGCCTCACCAACAGCTCACAGACCTACTACAGGCAGCCTCTGTCAGCCTCACCAACAGCTCACAGACCTACTGTAGGCAGCCTCTGTTAGCCTCATCAACAGCTCACAGACCTACTACAGGCAGCCTCTGTCAGCCTCACCAACAGCTCACAGACCTACTACAGGCAGCCTCTGTCAGCCTCACCAACAGCTCAGATACCTACTGTAGGCAGCCTGTGCCAGCCTCACCAACAGCTCACAGACCTACTACAGGCAGCCTCTGTCAGCCTCACCAACAGCTAACGGACCTACTGTAGGCAGCCTGTGTCAGCCTCACCAACAGCTCACAGACCTACTACAGGCAGCCTCTGTCAGCCTCACCAACAGCTCACAGACCTACTACAGGCAGCCTCTGTCAGCCTCACCAACAGCTCAGATACCTACTGTAGGCAGCCTGTGCCAGCCTCACCAACAGCTCACAGACCTACTACAGGCAGCCTCTGTCAGCCTCACCAACAGCTCACAGACCTACTACAGGCAGCCTCTGTCAGCCTCACCAACAGCTAACAGACCTACTGTAGGCAGCCTCTGTTGGCCTCATCAACAGCTCACAGACCTACTACAGGCAGCCTGTGTCAGCCTCACCAACAGCTCACAGACCTACTGTAGGCAGCCTGTGTCGGCCTCACCAACAGCTAACAGACCTACTGTAGGCAGCCTGTGTCAGCCTCGCCTACAGCTCACAGACCTACTACAGGCAGCCTGTGTCAGCCTCACCAACAGCTCACAGACCTTCTGTAGGCAGCCTGTGTCAGCCTCACCAACAGCTCAGATACCTACTATGGGCAGCCTGTGTCAGCCTCACCAACAGCTCACAGACCTACTGTAGGCAGCCTCTGTCAGCCTCACCAACAGCTCACAGACCTACTGTAGACAGCCTGTGTCAGCTTCACCAACAACTCACAGACATACTGTAGGCAGCCTGTGTCAGCCTCACCAACAGCTCACAGACCTACTGCAGACAGCCTGTGTCAGCCTCACCAACAGCTCACAGACCTACTGTAGGCAGCCTCTGTCAGCCTCACCAACAGCTCACAGACCTACTGTAGGCAGCCTGTGTCAGCCTCACCAACAGCTCACAGACATACTGTAGACAGCCTGTGTCAGCTTCACCAACAACTCACAGACCTACTGCAGACAGCCTGTGTCAGCCTCACCAACAGCTCACAGACCTACTACAGACAGCCTGTGTCAGCCTCACCAACAGTTCACAGACCTACTACAGGCAGCCACTGTCAGCCTCACCAACAGCTCACAGACCTGCTACAGGCAGCCTCTGTCAGCCTCACCAACAGCTCACAGACCTACTGTAGGCAGCCTGTGTCAGCCTCACCAACAGCTCACAGACCTACTACAGGCAGCCTGTGTCAGCCTCACCAACAGCTCACAGACCTGCTACAGGCAGCCTCTGTCAGCCTCACCAACAGCTCACAGACCTACTGTAGGCAGCCTCTGTCAGCCTCACCAACAGCTCACAGACCTACTGTAGGCAGCATCTGTCTGCCTCACCAACAGCTCACAGACCTACTACAGGCAGCCTCTGTCAGCCTGTCCAACAGCTCACAGACCTACTGTAAGCAGCCTCTGTCAGCCTCACCAACAGCTCAGATGCCTACAGTAGGCAGCCTCTGTCAGCCTCTCCAACAGCTCACAGACCTACTGTAGGCAGCCTCTGTCAGCCTCACCAACAGCTCACAGACCTACTGTAAGCAGCCTCTGTCAGCCTCACCAACAGCTCACAGACCTACTGTAGGCAGCCTCTGTCAGCCTCTCCAACAGCTCACAGACCTACTGTAAGCAGCCTCTGTCAGCCTCACCAACAACTCAGGTACCTACAGTAGGACTCACAGACCTCCTATAAGCAGCCTGTAGGTGGGAGCAGCTCAGTGTAAGTCTCAGAGTCAGACAGCTCACTGGGAGCTATCAGACATCCTGGGGCGTGGGACCCACACAGGGAGGCCCCCCCAACCTCACAGCCCACTCACCCTCACCTCACACCCCCCACCTCACCCCCCTCACCTTCACACCCCAGCCCTCACACACACTTTAATTTCAGTTAGCAGTGCTTGACCTGAGGCAGGGATAACCCTGGTGACTGGGTCAGGGTGTGGGAACCCAGGGTCATTTGGTCATTACTAACCACAGTATAAAGGCCTGGTCACACTGCTCATGAAATCAAGAACAAACGTTACGTAAAGCTAAGGCAATTGTTGTACAACTAATGTTTTCAATTCCAAGAAAGGTGTGACCGGTGTTCCAAGAGAAAAAACGTTCTACAGCAGAACCAAGAACAATTGTTTTTGCTTTCATGAATTTCACGACCAGTGTGACCGAGCCCTTAAGCTCCCATAAAGTTAGTCTTTATAGCTTGTAAATACACGGTCTCTGATTGGTTAAAGAGGGTAAAGAGCTACAGACTTAGACAGGGGCTGCAGGCTTAGACGGCATCTGATTGGTTAAGGAGTAAAGGGCTGCAGACTTAGGGAGATTCCGATTGGTTAAGGGCTGGAGGCTTAGAAAGCCTCTGATTGGTTAAGGAGTAAAGGGCTGCAGACTTAGACGGCCTCTGATTGGTTTAGGAGTAAAGGGCTGCAGACTTAGACGGCCTCTGATTGGTTTAGGAGTAAAGGGCTGCAGACTTAGACAGCTTCTGATTGGTTTAGGAGTAAAGGGCTGCAGACATAGACAGCTTCTGATTGGTTAAGGAGTAAAGGGCTGCAGACTTAGACAGCCTCTGATTGGTTAAGGAGTAAAGGGCTGCAGACATAGACAGCCTCTGATTGGTTTAGGAGTAAAGGGCTGCAGACTTAGATGGCATCTGATTGGTTAAGGAGTAAAGGGCTGCAGACTTAGACAGCCTCTGATTGGTTTAGGAGTAAAGGGCTGCAGACTTAGACGGCCTCTGATTGGTTTAGGAGTAAAGGGCTGCAGACTTAGATGGCATCTGATTGGTTTAGGAGTAAAGGGCTGCAGACTTAGACAGCCTCTGATTGGTTTTGGAGTAAAGGGCTGCAGACATAGACGACCTCTGATTGGTTAAGGAGTAAAGGGCTGCAGACATAGACAGCTTCTGATTGGTTAAGGGCTGCAGGCTGAGATCACCTGAATACTTAGTGTCTGATTGTTATCGGGATCTAAAGCCCCATAACATGTCATCCAGCTGTGTGTGGAGTTGAATCCATGCTTTGATATGCTGACTTGAATACAAGCACGCAAACCACTTCTGAACGGTGTGCGCGGCCACACGTCCCTGGGTGTATAAACCACTTCCTGGGTTCTCACAGGCAGCATGAATCTGTGTGTGAGTTATGATGTGTGGTAAACAGGGATCGCTGCTATCTGGCGGGCAGATAGACCCGGGTGTGTTAACCTGCCAACAGCCGCACAGCGCTTTAATGCGATACTCCGTTAGTCGGAATGATGAATGAATGCAGCCCTGGCGAATAACTCACCAGCGCTGCATACATGCTTTATGCTGACCCTATTGGGTTGATACACTCCCAAATGGTCGGCATGATGCCTTAATGCACAGTCCTGGTGAGTTAGTGGGTGTTGCTGCATTGGTGCATCATGCTGACAGGGAGGCGCGGTGCGGGCGGTGCAGGGTGGAGGTGTAAGCGGTGATTGCCCTGGTTAGGTCCACACGGGGGGTCCTCGTGTCTATCACAGCCCGTCTGACGCTACAGATAGCGACTGCCCAACCCAGGGAGGGGGCTCTTGGTATATTTCGTTTGCACATGTGTGCGGCTGGCAAGGGTACTTTTTCAACAAAATCTACCTAGCAAGGTTCCTGTTTTGAAGGAAAAGTGTCTCTAGCAAGGGTCTAGTTTTAACAATATCGCCCCAGCAAGGGTCACTTTTTCACCAAAATATACCACTTTTTTCCCCAAAGTTTCCCGGACATCAGTAAAGTTTTTCTGTGAAATTACCGATTAAATATATATTTTGTGCATTTTTTTTCCGGCAAAACAAGGACTTTTGGGCCTAAAGTGCTCTAGCAAGGGTACATTTTGGACACAAGAGCTCCCTAGCAAGGTTAAGGGTTGTCATAGGTCCAGCCGCACACCCATATCAGAACAAATTTAAGTACCCCCCCCCCCCAGGCTGCCCAGACTGCATGTAGGGGTGTAGAGTGGGGGGGGGGGGGGGCGTGGTAGGGGGGATGTAAGGGGGGGGTAATGGAGATAGTGTTATGGGGGCATGCATGGTGAGGTGCAAAGTAGCCAAATACATGTAGGTCTATGGCAAATCATCATAGTCAACACTTGTATTATGATTTTGATGTTCAAGTGTGAAAAGGGCAATTTAGTGGGGTTCCTTATGTAGGTGAGACTTTCTGTTGGGGTTAATTACCTTATGATGTACTTAGTATGGTAGATTTACTCCATGTCTTGTTTCCTGCGTCATGTAGAGCAATGCAGAAGACAAAGCCACCATGTCCATATGCCACACAGGGACCTGGCTCCAGTTTTAATGATATACCGTAAAACCTCGCGTATAAACTCCCATATAAGCCGCACCCTGACTTTGGGCTGATCCTATAAGCAGCACCAAAGATCTGATTATGGTGGCTTTTAGTGCGATATCATAGCAGTAAAAAGGCCGCACTGGCCAACCCTGGGCCGATGCTATAAGCCGCACTGCCAATCTACTAGCCGTGGCTTATACGCATGGTTTTACGGTAAGTGATGTTGGTAATATCCAGGCAACACCGTCAGTTAGTGTGTATCTACCCCCCCCCCCTCCCACTGGCAGGGGGAGAGAAGCCTCCTGTATTATTAAACGGCCTTCTATACAGCAGATAACTCAGCCTGCTCCAGCATGCACCTGATGGCTCACGCCGGGGTCTCACGACCTTGGTCCAATGTTTTTGTCTCTGACCGGATGCCGTCTCTGACTGGGTGCCGTCTCTGACCGGGTGCCGTCTCTGACTGGATGTCATTTGGGAGTTTAGTTATCTTCTACCAACAGCAGGAGGCTAATTATAGTTACATAACAACTGCCATAACATTTTTACAAATCATGATATATATTAGTATATGTTGAAAATTAAAAAACACTTCCTTCTGACACCAGGTCAGAGACAGCAGCCGGTCAGAGACGGCACCCGATCAGAGACAAAAACATTGGCTCAAGGTTGTGAGACACAGCCTGATGGCTAGTTGGATCAGCCGTCGGTGTTGTATGGCTTAAATATCAGGGAGATTTTGTCAACATGGCGGATCATAACCTGGGGTCTTAGGGGCCGACTGATAGTACTCCGTGCGTCATACTCCTCCCTCAAACACCAGGGGGCAGCACGGGAAACACACAGGGAAAACGGTGCAAGTAGACCCCGGCCCCACACCGGGCGTTGTAACTGGTTCCTGTCAGTAACAGAAAATGGTGCAAGTAGACCCCCGCCCCACACCGGGCGTTGTAACTGGTTCCTGTCAGTAACAGAAAATGGTGCAAGTAGACCCCCGCCCCACACCGGGCGTTGTAACTGGTTCCTGTCAGTAACAGAAAATGGTGCAAGTAGACCCCCGCCCCACACCGGGCGTTATAACTGGTTCCTGTTGGTGTAACAGAAAATGGTGCAAGTAGACCCCCGCCCCACACCGGGCGTTGTAACTGGTGCCTGTCAGTAACAGAAAACGGTGCAAGTAGACCCCCGCCCCACACCGGGCGTTGTAACTGGTTCCTGTCAGTAACAGAAAATGGTGCAAGTAGACCCCCGCCCCACACCGGGCGTTGTAACTGGTTCCTGTCAGTAACAGAAAACGGTGCAAGTAGACCCCCGCCCCACACCGGGCGTTGTAACTGGTTCCTGTTGGTGTAACAGAAAATGGTGTAAGTAGACCCCCACCCCACAACGGGCGTTGTATCTGGTTCCTGTTGGTGTAACAGAAAATGGTGTAAGTAGACCCCCGCCCCACACCGGGCGTTGTAACTGGTTCCTGTTGGTGTCAGTAACAGAAAATGGTGCAAGTAGACCCCCGCCCCACACCAGGCGTTGTAACTGGTTCCTGTCAGTAACAGAAAACGGTGCAAGTAGACCCCCGCCCCACACCGGGCATTGTAACTGGTTCCTGTTGGTGTCAGTAACAGAAAATGGTGCAAGTAGACCCCCGTCCCACACTGGGCGTTGTAACTGGTTCCTGGCAGTAACAGAAAACGGTGCAAGTAGACCCCCGCCCCACACTGGGCGTTGTAACTGGTTACTGTTGGTGTAACAGAAAACGGTGCAAGTAGACCCCCGCCCCACACCGGGCGTTGTAACTGGTTCCTGTCAGTAACAGAAAATGGTGCAAGTAGACCCCCGCCCCACACCGGGCGTTGTAACTGGTTCCTGTTGGTGTGACAGAAAATGGTGCAAGTAGACCCCCGCCCCACACCGGGCGTTGTAACTGGTTCCTGTTGGTGTCAGTAACAGAAAATGGTGCAAGTAGACCCCCGCCCCACACCGGGCGTTGTAACTGGTTCCTGTCAGTAACAGAAAATGGTGCAAGTAGACCCCCGCCCCACACTGGGCGTTGTAACTGGTTCCTGTCAGTAACAGAAAATGGTGCAAGTAGACCCCCGCCCCACACCGGGCGTTGTAACTGGTTCCTGTTGGTGTGACAGAAAATGGTGCAAGTAGACCCCCGCCCCACACCGGGCGTTGTAACTGGTTCCTGTTGGTGTAACAGAAAATGGTGCAAGTAGACCCCCGCCCCACACCGGGCGTTGTAACTGGTTCCTGTTGGTGTCAGTAACAGAAAACGGTGCAAGTAGACCCCCGCCCGACAGAGGAAGGATGGAAAAACACCATTCTTGCAGTGGCAATAATATTTTTCTTTAAATATGGAACTACAAGTTGCTATATCTAAAATTAGACCCCTCTTGTGGTGGATCTTTGTGTGTGAATCCACCAACCCCCCGCCCCCCCCCTCCCTTGTTATTGACAAATGACACCATTCTTCGGTTTACGCTCGGTCAGCTGCCCACGCAACACTCACAGATTGCCAACCTGCAGGCAAGGTGCCATAGAACTCCCATTCTGTTAACCCTTTAAGGAAGGCATGATGCCTTAATGCATCATACTCTTGCTGTCATGTAACTCGCCAGGCCTGCATTCATGGATCATGCCGACCCTCCAGGGTTGAGACACTCCCGAAAGGTTGGCATGATGCACCAATGCAGCTCCAGCGAGTTACTTGCAGGGGCTGCATTGGTGCATCATGAGGACAAATGTCATCTTTTAGCGAAATCCGTCCTTAAAGGGTTAAGATATAACACAATACGCCTGATAACCACTACCTTATTAGTAGACCCTCCTATTTCTTAAATCCGCAGTCGTTGACTCCAGTTATGTGTCTCGGGGCAAATTAATAATTCTGGATGAAGCTTTGGAGGAAGATTAACCAGAGCCAGGGGGCTAGTAATTACCTTAAGTTGGGACAGGAAGAATACAGACTCCGTACGTATACATGGAAACTGATTAAACTGATGTCAACTATTCATGTATCATTATAGATATTGATAGAGCTGTGAGACTTGCCGGTGGCCAGGACTATTCACAGATGACAAACCATTCCACAAGTACCCACATACTTAACCCTATAAGGACGGCATATATATATTTGTGGTCATGATGCACCAATGCAGGCCCAGCGAGTAACTCACCAGTGCTGCATTGGTGCATCATGCCGACCCTTCAAGAGTGAATCAACCCTGTAGGGTCGGCATGATGCTTGAATGTAGCTTTAATGCATCATGACGACAAAGATGCATTAATGCATCATGCTGCCCTTAAAGGGTTAATGTCTACATGCTGTTCACCCTGATTAATCAGAAGGTCCAAATAGACATGAGTTCACTGCTCTTTGGAACTGTCATAAAGCTTTCTTAGGTCTAAACATGGCATATATAAATAGACAGTATTTATAAATACTACATTTCAAGACATTTCTATATATGAGAGTGTGAATTTACACACATATATAATATAATATATATGTATATATATATATATATATATATATATATATATATATATATATATATATGTATATATATATATATATATATATATATATTTATATATGTATGTATATATACATATACATTTGTGTATATATATATATATATAAATATGTATATATATACATGTATACATATATGCCTACAGCCTGCTTGCTCCAATTAATCAAAACATCCATGTTCCATAAAAAGAAGTCCCCTTCTCCTGTCTCCATTAAAAGGCTCCCTCTCAGTGAGCTACTTAAACCTCTGAGGGCCGCAGAGTGCGTCAATGTGCCATGTCATTTGTCGTCAAGATGTCTGCGCAAGTCTAGGTGCCAGTATTGCATTTATCTATATTATCGCCCCCTCAGGAGTGCATCAGCCACCTAGGGTCAGCATGATGCTTGAGTGCAGCACTGGGGAGTAGCATTCATACGCCTTGATGAGACATTGTATCAAAGCACTTTGTGGACCTTAACCCTACAGCTAATGTTGCTAAAAGGTGATATTTGTCGTCATGATGCACCAATGCAGCCCCTGTGACGTATCCGCGGGTGACGCCTACCCTTCTGGAGTACATCAACCTCATAGGGTCAGCATGATGCTTGAATGCAGCACTGGCGGGTTACGCACCATAGCTGCATCCATGCATCATGGCATGATGCATTAAAGCACTATATTGCCCTTAACCCTTTAAGGACAGCATAATGCCTTAATGCATCATGCCCTTGGTCGTCATGATGCATGAGTAACACTGGTGAGTAACTCACCAGTGCTGCATTCAAGCATCATGACGACCCCATGCGGTGGTGACACTCCCGAATGGTCGGCATTAGGCACTGATGCAGCACTGGGGAGTTACTCGCCGGGGCTGCATCAGTGCATCATGATGACAAATGTCATCTTTTAGCGACATGCCGTCCTTAACGGGTTAAAGCTTTAACACAAGTAGACAGTCGATGTAATCAGACAAAATACCCACCTCTATAACCAAACACCCCGTGACAACCCGGCGCGGGGGCGGCGCGGGATTAGCTCTTTACTCATCCCTTCCCTTCTCCTAATGAACAAAATTAAATGGACAATTTGACACATACTGAAGAAAGAAAGCTGGGAGATGCACCGTGTCGCGTCTGACCGGCATGAACGCTGACACCTTTTTGCTGATTGCCAGCGACTCAAGGTGGGGCTATTCTAAACTGGGTAAAGCTGGGCTTATTGACAAAAGGGAAAAGAGAAAAGCGTGAACAGAACACTCTACATTGTACTAAAGACAATATTAAATACTGTGTTTGGATCGTGTTAGCCCCCTACCCCCACCAAAACAACAAAAGAAACAAAAAAAAAACAGCCACTGCAAGTCAAATATTTATTTTATCAAATTATTTGAGAATGAATTGGTAAATTTTGTACATTTTACCAATGATTTACATTTCTTTTTCGCTCCCCCCCCATGCCTGAACAAAATTTCTGTTATAGGCCTCAAACGGTATAATATGGTGCTATATGTAAATGAGAATCCACAACCGACTCCGATAACGATTTGTAATTACACTATGGAGATTTAAGTTAGAACCTCCTCCAAAATAGAAATGAAACTTTACCCACGACTCACAACTTTAACATTTGATATATGAAATGATTCGTTTTAAAGCCGCCTGAATAGCAGGTGACAAATACATAACGCCTTCTATAGGGCACTAGCAGGATGCAGTAATTCTACCTTCTGAGACCTTTAGCTGAAGCTGGTTCCTGACATTTCCAAAATCGGAGTTTTAGGGGTCATAAACCTTTCAGTTATAGCCCTCTAATCTGGATCTTAGGTCATCTGATCAGATTGGGGGAGTGGTTAGGACTCTGACCTTATCAATCAATGGGTCAAGAGTTCAAATCCATGTCCAGGCCTTTTTGTTCACACATAATTTTAACATGTATTTTTGGTTGGTCAAAAATGTTGATAGTATACAATTCTGTTTTAAAGATCCTTTACACAAGATAAATATGTATAGTGTAATCTAAAATGGTTTTGAATCAGTTGTATTTGAAAATTTCTCTTGTCACCTGTTCAGATTGGGAGAGTGGTTAGGACACTGGCCAATCAATCCAGGGATAATAAGTTCAAATACATGCCAAGCCAACATATTTTTTTCTAGTTGGTTAGAAAAAGTAATATTATTTACCAAGTAAACCCATGTAACAATACAAAACCATTTTAGATTACACTATAAAGATCTATCTGGTGTAAAGGAGCTTTACGACCGAGTCTTATACTATTACAATTTTTGACCTACCAAAAATACATGTTAAAATTGTGTGTGAACAAAATAGCCTTGACATGGATTATGACCCATTGATTGGTAGGCAAGATTCCTAACCACTCCCCCAATCTGAACAGATGACCTAAGGACCCACAATAGAAGCCTATATTTGAAAGATGTATGGCCCGTAAAACACCAAATTTCGGTGATGACAGGAACCAGCTTCAGCTAATCAGTAGGCTCCTTTAGTTAGCAGAGGAAAATGCACTGGTACCAGACAAGATGGCGCTGTACAGTGATCATCTTGCTAATGCGGAATAGGCTGTACCCATCTTAGGAGAACCTCTCTAGGCACCTGGGGGAGTCTGGATGGAATTGGACTGATGTAAGGGACTACAAAAAGGGAGCAAGGGAAGAAGCCACTGCAAATGTTCCAGTACACTGCGTCATCATGATACATGCATGTGTGAATAAACGCTAGAGGCCTGATATACTCCTAAAGAGTTGGCATGATGCATGAATGCATGGAACTCACCAGGGCTGCATTCATGGCCTGTGAGAACAAAATGCATTAACCCTTATTAAAGAACGCATGTCAAAAAAAGATGACATTTGTCGTCACGATGCACCAATGCATTCCTGGTGACAAACTCACCGGTACTGCATTGGTGCATTATGCCGGGGGTGTCTCGACCCCATGCTTAAATGCAGCACTGGCGAGTTAAGGCGGAAACATACAGGGCGCGTGAACGTCCGTGCGTAGCCGCGTAGGCAACGCCTCAAAGGACATTTCTTACGCTCTACGCGCCCGTCACCATGGCAATTTCCGTCCGCGCGTAGAAAACGTGTCCTGTTTATGCCGTTATGCCGTCCTTAAAGGATTAAAGCACCATGCAGTGGCGGCATGAAACAATGTTAGTTTAATTACAATTAAGCCCCTCTGCTGCAAGTTTCCAGCAGACCATGTTGAGCGCTTTATTCATCCATATATGGCCCCTTTACCGTGCTGCGTCCCAACTTGTTAAACTTTTAATGAGCGCCTGATGGCATGTAGCTTAGCCGTCAACTCAACCAAACTTTGTGTGACAAAACATGACATAAACTGCAGTTTGTTCGTTGATGGCGGCGACTGCGACCGTCCCCCGGCCTACCCTCGGGGCCTGCATGTGCAGATTTTGGCGAGCAATATTTGAGCAGGCGGGGGCGGTATTACTCCGTTAATGGTCGCATAGCGCTTTAATATGCTATACCATTGGTCATTATGATGCATGAACACAGCCCGTGTGATTAATTCACCAGGGCTGTATTCATGCATCATGCCATCCCGTCGTGAGTGCATCAACCCTGTATGGTCGGCATGATGCGTGAATGCAGCACTGGCGAGTTACTCGCCAGGGCTGCATTCACGCATCATGACGACAAAGGGCATGATTCATTAAAGCGGTACTTAGCCCCTGAGCGGGTTAGGAGGCGGGGCGTATGTGTAGGCGGGGAGATTGTATTTGTGCTATTATAACTAATCCTATTACACATAATGCCTCTTAATTAATCACCTAATGTCCACATACATACAGGGTAACCCTTTAATGAAGCTATGCTGCACCAGGACTGCATTTGTTGCCATGATGCACCAACGCTGCATTGGTGCATCATGCCAGTGCTTTGGGAGTGTATCAACCATGGGTCAGCATGAATGCAGCACTGTTTTAGTCAATTGATTCATTCATGCATCATGACAACAAAGGGTATGGTGGATTAAAGCCCTCTGCTGCCCTTATATGAGTAATGATGACTCAGCATATTTACTTTCATTCCTCACCGACTCGGCAATATTAGTTATACCTGCAGCAGCCGGTGGGGGTAAACTTGTATTTTAGGGGGCCGGGGGGGGGGGGGGGGGGGCAGGCAGGCCAAAAATTATTATCGAACATCAGGCGCTGCAAATTAGTATAAAAGTTCTTCTAGGACCAGGGGCCTATACATTGGGCTATAGGATGACGTCATACTGGAATGGCCGCCAACAAGTAAAAACCAACCTTTGATGGTTAAAGTATATTCTGAGTAGCATTTATTTGTTAAGCAGAACCTCTGGGGTGGAAGAAGCACCTAGACTTTAAGGGGGGGCGGGACACAGCCAAACCAAATGAAGTTCAGAAAGACGCACGATTCTGCACATCAAATGTTGCGGAAGAAAGATTAGAAGGGAGTCTGAGGGCAGGGCCCGAAAGAAAATTTTGAAACTCCTGATATAATTTGATGCATCTAGAGGTCAATTTATGGGTATTTTGAAAATAACTATACAGGAATGGTCTACTTGTAATGAATATAATTCAGTAGCATTTCCAAAATTTCTTTCGGGGTGGGGGGAGGAAATTTACTCTGGCTCTGGGCATAGCCATGGTCAGAATAGGTCAGGCAACCCCAACTCTATTACAAAAATAGGCACTTTGACCTAGAATTTATGCATTTATAAGTATTTAATGGATTAAATGTTTACCCACATATTTATATATATAGGCATTATGAACACAAATTCAATGAGTAACTGAAAAATAAAAATCGATCCCAGATTATAGCTCCGTGCCCATTGTTCTTGTCAGGTGACTGACATAGATAAATTGAACGGAAGACTCCATTTGATTATGATGATAATATATTTATTACAATTGGCACATAATAACTCATGAAATGAATACAATAATAATACAATGAGAGTTGAGTATTTCTATGATAGCAAAAGATACATTATGCATACAAGTTTTCTAAACAACACCATTTCTATGGGAAACTATAGATACCGTAAAACCTCGCGTATAAGCCTAACTCGCGTATAAGCCGCACCCCGAGTTTGGGCCGATCCCCCGGGCCGATCCTATAAGCCGCACCAGAGATCTGATTATGGCGGCTTTTAGTACTGTACCATAGCAGCAAAAACTCCCGTATAAGCCGCACCCTGACCATGGGCCGATCATATAAGCCGCACGGCCAATCTGACTCGCGTACTAGCCGCGGCTTATACACGAGGTTTTACGGTACCTGTTGTGGTCACATCAATTCATACTTATGTCCTAGTAGCACCATGGCTGCCTGGGAATGGAATCCATAAGCAATGTTGTATGATATTATATATGGATAAGTATATCTGGATATATCCTGATCCATCCAGTCCATTCCACTCAGAAGGTGGATGAGGCTGGATGGAACCGGCCAGAACCGGGAGGTTATGGTCCAACCCTAAAGTGGCTGAGACCAGATAGGACTGGACAGGACTGGATAGGACTGGACAGTGCTGGTAGCTGCCAGTCTGCTCAGGCTGGAGCAGTCCCATCTATGTTGTTATTGTATGGAGTGCACATACCACCAGTATTAGATTACAACTGTACTTGTAATGCTTTTATTAATATATATAACAACTAGAACGACAGAAACTTTGGTTTTAATTGGCTTTTTATTAACCATGTTGAAATTATATGATCACAACGTTTCGGCTGGGTTTAGCCTTCATCAGGTGAATATAATATCATAATTGTATTTATGAAAATCATTTATAAAATAGATACTCTTACAAAATCCAAGATGGCCGCCGGCTGAGAAGGTTCGGTAGCGGGGCAGTCGCGTGTCCCGGTAAGTGGCTTCCGCAGAAGGCCACTCAGTGCATGAGTGACAACAATGGCCGTTGTGTGGGTGTAAGGAGCAACAAGGCAATAAGAGACACCCCCCACATCTACAGGTGTATTAGGCCAAACCAAAATACAAGGGGTGTTTTGGGTTACATAGTCTGAAAATGTAGGGTAGGTGGGTTGGTTTTTTTTTCAATTTTTTATTATTTTTTTTACTTTGGCCTGAAAAGTAAAATTATTTGAGGTCAGGATGGAAGTAAGTTTGAGGAAGGATACCCACTATTTGTAACAGGCTTACAGTTGATGTAATATTTCCCCCGCTGCCATGTTAATGAAAATTAATGTGGTCCTGTAGAACGCCAATTGGTGCATGTTGGACAACAATGGCTGCCGCGCGGGGGTGTGGGCGGAGTGTTAAGTGGCAGAAGCAACGTCTACAGGTATAGTCCACAGCAAGGAGGCTCTTTCAGAACAGACTCCTCAGTCGTCATATCGCTATTTTCGTCAATATTGCAATATTTGCAATCGACGAGGGTATTTGTAGCTGGCAAAATGTGGTATTTACATTAATGTTCTATATACTTGTATAGGAAATCTTGTGAAAGAAATTTAACTAGTGGTCATCAAACAGGTTTCGTCACGTCACCAGTTCCCTACGACCACGTCAGTTGTTCTGAAAGACTCTGATTTGATTTGATTTGATTTGATATTTGATTTGATATTTCATTTATTTAGACTGAAAAGATGGTAGGTCAAAGACCTGTATTCTCCTTATTCCAGTTGATGGAACGTTTACAGAGCAGAACGTAAAATGCTTCATAGTATAGTGAATATATATATAAAGAAAAGAAAAGAGCATAGGCTTAGAGCCATGACTTAGTATAATAGAATAGATATTAGTAAGAGTTTCTGGCTGTAAGGCTGATGTTAGTGCCTTGTGGACTGATGTTGTAGTCCAGGTTGAATGGTGGTCAGACATTCAACTATAGCAGTAATGGTAGGTTTCTGGTCATTAAATATTAAGTATGTGTGTTGAACATATAATGAACATATGTTTAAAAATTTTTAAACATATGTAGCTATTAGGTCAAAGTGATGCTTTTTGTTCCAGGTGGTAAATTTGGTGCTCTCCCCAATGGCCCTCTCCTCCACTGTAAGGGCATTCCATGCCCCAGCTAATCTATACCTCAGACTTCTAGAATAAGCAGGATTAACAGCTCTTTTTTGGATAAGCAGCCTCTGATCTCTACGTCGAGTAGCAACATTAATTATATCTAACTCTTCCTGTAATAGGGATTTCTTAAAGGCAAGTTCCATTATGTGCATGTGTCTCCTGTCCTTTAGTTTGTTTATTTTAGCTTTCCTGTGTAGAGCAGCTGTATTGAGAATTCCTGTTCTCCTATAGGCAATTCTGAGGCTTCTATTCACCAATCTCTGAATATTTTCTAGGCTTGTATTTGAGGCAACATCATAAAACACATCGCAGTAATCAATGATGGGCACGACCATTGTTTTAACCACTTTAACAGCTACATGTTCGAGCATCTCATATTTTACATAATTAAACATAAATACTTTATGGCGGACGCTGTGAACAACTGTTGGAATATGATGGTTAAAATTAAGCATTGGATCAAGGGTGACCCCTAAGTACCTATAAGATGGAGCGTATGAGATATTAGTATTACCTATACGCAGCTGTGGCCTTACCAGGCGCCTCTTGAGTGCCTTGTTAGCAAAGGTCATGTATTTAGTTTTCTTACTATTAAGTGACAGTTTGTTAGAATTACACCATAGGGAAATATTGCTGAGGTCATCGTTAATTAGGTTAGAAATATTAGTCTCTGGTAGGTGGTCAGTGTAGATTACTGTGTCATCAGCATAGTGCTGGCAGTGCAGGTTAGTTAGTGACGAGTGCATGTCATTAATATATGTTAAAAATAATAGGGGACCCAACACCGAACCTTGTGGAACACCACATGTTATTTCATGGTAGTCAGAGAGTATGCCATTGGCTTTTGTCCTTTGCCTTCTGTCAGTGAGATAATTTTCAATTAGGGAGGTAGCTGTATTTTGGAGGCCTAAATTGGTTAACTTGTTTTTTAGGATATTATGATTTAAAGTGTCAAAAGCTTTGGAAAAGTCTAGGAATATCGCTGTAGTACATTTCTGTGTGTTAAGTGATTCAAAGATATTGTTAGTTAGTTTTTCTATTGAGTGGAAGGTTGATCTATTTGGTCTAAATCCATCTTGGTTTTCATATAAAATTTTGTTATTTATCAGATAATCCAGTAACTGTTTGTGTAATACTTTTTCCATTAATTTAGCAGGGAGGGGTAGGATTGAAATTGGTCTTAGGTTATTCACATCTGATCTGTCCCCGCCTTTAGGCAGTGGTGTAACAATGGCTTCTTTCCAAGCATGAGGGAAGATGGATGTTCTTAGAACTAGGTTAATTAGGTGCAGTAAGTGGTAGGGTAGAGTTGTGAAAGTATCCTTAAATACTTGTGTAGAGATATTAAGTATCCCAGATGATTTGTTGAGATTAATTTTTTTAATTAGTTTTTTAACAGTGTTAATATCACATTCTCTAAAGACAAATACCTGGGGCAGGGGTGGAATGTTGCTTTGGAATGGTAGGTTCAAATTGCGTGCAAGATTATCACCAATCGTAGCAAAGTAGGTGTTTATAAAATTGGCTGTTTGTTCCGATTGGATTTGTATATTGTTTGTTTTATCGTATAGACTGTAAACGGGTGATTTGTTTTTAGGGTTCATTAAGTTATTTACACTTTTCCAGTATTCTTTTGGTTTATTGTGATTTTTTACAAATTGTTGCTTATTGAATCTATTACGGGTTAAGTGCTTTTCATTATTAGCCAGGTTTCTGAGAAAGATAGCAATATTGTGATCATCATCATCCAGAGTGCGCCTATATTTCCTCATAGCATCATCTCTGTCTTTAAAAAGTGTTAGTAAATCATTAGTAACCCATTCCTTCTTTTTCTGTGTGCATTTAAAAGTCTTAATAGGACATGTGAAGTCAAGTAAAAAATGAATCTTGTCTAGTAAGATATTCCAAGCAATATTGGGGTCTGCAGCATCCCAAAAAGTATTCCAATTGATATTCTTAAGACCTGTCGTATAATTATCAGCAATATAGTTTTTATAAGTGCGGCCTGTAAATACAATTGGAACCTTTGCAGTAGGGGTGAATTTCCTTGTTACGTATATAGGGTAATGGTCTGTTACAGTTACATGTGATACACCGGAGGATTTAATTTGAGAGGAGTTAGTTAGTATTAAATCAATTATAGTATTCTCTCCTTGGGGATTTTTATGTGTGAAGACAGTAATTAGTTGCTTTAAACCAAAAGTCGCCATGAAATTTTTTAATTTCTCATGGTCACCATATTTCCTTTTAACATTTATATTAAAGTCACCTAATAAGAAATATTCCTTTCCTGGCTCGTTATTAAGATGTGTTAGTAGGGTAGTTAGTTCCTTAAAGAAAATGTTAATGTTGCCATCAGGTGGTCTATATACATTAAACAAATGAATTGTCTTATTATTATCCTTATTCAAGACAATATATTGGACTTCCATGTGAACATTACATATATTCTTGCCCTTCTGCTCAACATATGATACGTCGTTAGCTATGTATGTCACCACCCCACCCCCGCTTGTTTTGGCCCCTGGTAGGGTTAGATCTCTGTCCAGCCTGCAGAAATTGTACCCCTCTATTACAAAGGTGTCATTCTTATGCATATCTGTGAGCCAGCTTTCCGTAAGACCAATACAATCGGCATGTGAGCTTTCAAACATAAGTCTAGCATCATCAATTTTACCTGGTAATGTGCGTATATTGTAGTTAATCATATGAATACCTCTAAGCCTATCAAAATTAAGATCATGGGACATTAAATGTGGATTTAGAAGCCCTAAGTGAGAGCACCCCCCCTGGAACAGCATCACAAATAGACCAGAAAACCTGTATTAGGAAAATATTTATATTAAAAATATGCACATTTTCGTATGTGCGAGGGCATGTGCAATAAAATGCTACCCAGGCGTGTTTACAATGTAATCCTAGTATCATGTGTAGTTTGAGCCTGTAGGCTCCGTGTAATGTAATTATGAAAAAGAATTATATATATAGCGGCATGTTAGATTAGAAGAAGAAATGTTAGTATGTGTGTCACCATTATGACGTTATGTCAATCAGGATTGCACTCAACATGTATGACCATTGCTGGAGAGTTCATATGGGGCAGTACCTCATTCAATTTGGTCTAGTTAGTGTATTAGTAAATTTTACATATGTATAGAGCGCAGAGCACGGATTATACCGAGTGTTCGTGTAAGCCTTATTGGCTATCTTCCAGTGTCCAAAATGTAATAAGCAAGAGTCACTGAAGTTATCAATAAATGTATTCTATTGCTTTGTAGGAGCATTAAGGATGTAGTCACTTTACATTCAGTATTTTAATAGAGAGTCCATTTTCAATTATCATGCTGGAATACTACTGCTCAATTAAGCATGTACAGGCTAAGTGCAGGGGTCTATTGATGTTGGTTTTAGTTCCTAACTAACGAATACACAAGTATATCTTAACTGACACTATTACTGGAGAATAACTTTAAATAACGAGGTATATGCAAGTACTCTCTATAAGGCTCATGGTATTATTATTATATATAGTATAATGTTAGTATTGGGCTATTTTAGAGTTCAGTTCGGCGCGCCCTGCACTGCCTTACGTATACTCTGGTGGGAGTAGGTCGGGTGTGTTTCAATTTGGTTTCAGGTTGTGTAATAGCAAGAGGACTCCAGTCAACCATATTAGGCGCGCCCGTGCACTGCCAGTGGGTCAATCAAGAGGGTGGGGGGGGGGGGGGGGGGGGTTGGAGTAGGCTGTTGGTTGGTACGAGGCTTAAAACCATACGGAGATTCTATAGTAAATCATGTTCATGAAATAGAGCCTTATAGCAGGAAGACAAATAATCACCATAGTAATTTTGAAAAGAAATTATGACATGTTTAATGTGGTGGGTTAAGTGCATACTACCTGTCCTTGTGCTTCACTTAGACGATACCAGCATGATGGAGAATAGTAAAGTTCTTCTTTAAACACTTCACAAAGAGTGCAGCCCATTCCAATACCGTATCGTCTGTAGGGTGTAGTCCATCAGGTGACAGTTTCTTGTACTTGTGTGTATACTTTCCCTTATTACCACAGTGAATCGATGTGGCAATCCTAGGGCCAAAGTACAACGTCTCCCTGTTCATCTCCATTAGGAGCTGGTTGGTCAGGAGGACTCCTTCGTTTATTACTTTTTGCTGCTGGGGGTAGCGTTCTATTTCCTCTTCGTTGTACATTGCCATTTTTATACCTATCAGAGGCGCAAAGGCTATGCGCTGCCCCCGGTCCTGAACTACCTGCTTTAACTCCATATACAGGCTGGACATATGATCTACCATACACCCCACCTCTGGCCATTTTGGGGTTACCTTCCATTTTGGGCTTATCCTATGCAAATTTGTGAGATTATTCACGCCTACCATGATCAACAATAGATGATAGTTATTGATTTGTAGGTGGGTGTTTAGTTCTGCAGTAAGACTTTCAATCGTAGCACCAGGAAAGGGTAGTACAGTCACCTTATAATTAGCTATCTCTTCTTCCTCCAGGAGTGCATTTATAGCCGATTCAAGGTGCTTTCCTCTACTGTCGGTTGCTATGAGGACAGTAAACATGATAGAAATATAAATATATCTATACACAATCCGCAGGAGGTCAGATACACGTGTGGAGGCGAGGTGGTAGTGGTGGGCAGGACAGGTAGACTGGAGCCCGCTCACATGCTGCGTCGGTTCAATTGGCGGGAGGGGTGGGGGTGGGTTGTTATGCGTTATGTAAGTGAGTGCTGGCGCGCCCGTGCACAGCCAGGGGGCTGCTATTATACGTTTGGAGGGGGAGGGGGGGGGGGGGGGGTAAGTAATTATATGGTAGTTAGGCCATTGGAAGTGCTATTATACGTTGGGCTTGTATGTATATATATATATATGTGACCCCGTAGGGGGGAGGGGGGGGGGGGTGTGGGCGGCGGTATTGCAAATTAGTATAAGGATTGTCCAGGGACTATTGGCAAGGGTCGGTGAGATAGGTAGACTTGCTCTAGGGCTTTTGAGATTTAATTTCTTGCTTCTCTGGCTTCCTTCGCAACCCTGGCTGCACTACGGATGAAGACAGCCCTTATCTCTTCCAATGACTTTCCACAGCGATTCTGACCCTTGGGGGTGCAGTTTTTCTGACCGTCTTTAAGAGTATACCCTGTGGCCCAAACTAGGTCACGTGTCCCTTCGTATAACGGTTTCTTCTGAGTGGCCATTAGCCTGACGAGTAGTGGTGGGTTTTGGCGAAATTTAAGGAGCTGCAACTTCTTAAGTAGTTTGAAACGGCCTGAGTCATACCACTGTTGGTTTCTTGGGAGTTTTTTGAGGAGTTTTTTCACCTCATAAGGGTCACTTTCCCTGAGAGCTTCCGATGCTACGCCTGGGGCCTGGCATTCGAGGGCAGATTGGTGAACGTACCCTTGCTCAACCGAAGTGTAGTGATAAAGTCCCCATTTAATGCTGCAAGGGTACATATTCGATAGGAAGCTGTGTTTTGATTGGAATACTATTCCATCGTCGTACTCCAGTGTCTTGGCTGCAGATAGGGATAGCTCCTCTGGAAGTAGCTCCAAATTATCCCAAACATACACCGTTCCGTCAATGATCACAGACCTCCCTTTTAGCTCAACTTTGCGATTCAGACTTTTTGCGTGCTGAGCTATGATTCTGAGATCTCTAACTCGATCTTGCTCCGTTTTGGTGAGATCATCACCGATAGATACCTTCCATTGTGGCATCTTTCCCAGCTTTTTAACGTTGGAATAAACAGCTCCCTTAGATCTCCCCTCTTTAAATTGGACCATGATTGGTCGTGTCCTGTTGGCATCATACCTGCCCAGTCTGAATACATTGGTGCAGTCAGCTGTGGATAAACCAGTTCCTAGCTCATCAAATAGTTTGTCAATAACCTCATGGGCATTGGGGTAGGCCTGTTCAGAAAGGCCCCTGAAGATCATATTATTCTTCCTCCCTGAGCTATCGATTCTCTCTTTCTGTGCTATTATCTCGTCAATGATGGAACCTTGATTGGCAACCTTTATCTCCAGGGATTCCACTTTTCTCTCAAGTTCACGTATCCTATTGCCTTGCTTCAGGACTGTTTCAGTAAGCTTTTTAATCTGCTTATTATTGTCTTGAATCTGGGAGGCATTGGCTGAGATTGTATCATTGAGCTTGATGAATTTATGTAAGAATTTCTTCTCAAGTTCCTCGAGTGATTCAGCAGGCTCATCTAGTCCCACCCCAGCCATGTGTGGGGGGTCTTCATTCTCGCCTTCATCTTCATCATCATCATCTGGACCTTCAACTCCGCTGGCATCATCCTCATCATCTCGCCCTTCATTATCATCATCATCGTCATCATCATCATCATCATCGTCATCACCGTCACCATCTCCTCCTCTCCAGGAAGGTCTTTCACAACAGCTTCCGAAATCATGACAAGAAGCCGGGCGTGCAAAATTGTAAGTTGATGCTTGCACTCGTGATACATGCTTTAGCCAATGGTTGTCATATAAGAATTGGGGGGAGGGGGATTCACATTATCACACTTGGTTCATATTATCATCTGTGATATATATAAGCATCTTATTTGTATTGATATGAGGGCAAACCTATCAAGTTACTGCTTCTAACAATAGGTGTGTGTCCACTATACGACAAGGAAAGTGGAATATTTCACCTGTTTGACGTCCAGTAATATGTATATATTTGGGAATATATTTCCTTGATATATTCTACTTTAATTGCAGTTATGCTGTGTCCATTAGGCGTTATAAATTGCTGTCCAGACTGCCCAAGGCATACATGGATGAGGCATTATAATAGAATAAAGAGCATATTGCCCAATTTCTGCACCAAAAATCAAACATGTTAGATATATAATTTCCCCCTTTTGTCGTCCACTT